>WNHD01007115.1:0-10661 GCA_011057455.1 Ganaspis sp. Gsp50 | reverse complement strand
TTAGTTTCGCTGTAAGTAGTGAGAAACTAGTGAGTCGATAACAAACTTACCGACATATTAATTTCTCACTACTTACAGCGAAACTAGAAAAGATATTTCATTCAAACTTTGGAAATTATCGTAGGAAACCTTCAACTGCGTTATGAACGTCGGACTTATTGTTATTTTTAAAAAGAAACTTCAGGAAAAAATAAAAATCAACGTAGATTCCTAACTTATCGACCGAGTTCTTGGACATGACCTTAAGAAGACAAACTTACACTACCTTCTAAAGAAGGGTCAATAGGGACAGGTGATATTCCGCAACATCTCCTTAGACCAACTTCAGGGATGATAGACGTTGAACTAGCACAAGCAGTATGGTATGGAGCGCGACAACCTGGGCATAACACTGCTCTCACAACTCGCTTCCTACAGTATACACACGAAGTAGTTGTGTCAGAATAGTCATAAGAAACTATAGATGAAATGTCAAATACACGTTCTCGCGTGGGGATAGCCACAGGCATATTCATGTTGACAGACAGCGAGAGCATGACGTGGAATGAGAGATAAGATCGCGTAACAGTGTACAGGCGAAAAAAAAAAGTATGAAAAATAGCACTATCGTAGAGTCAAAATCAAGATTTTTCAACCGAAAATATATATTGTTCACAAATGAATTGTAAGAAATAAAAAATGACCGTGCACATTGGAGGCAATGGTAACCCGCTACGAAAACACATTGCAATCACTTCATAAAAATGTAAATATGATAGATATGCAGGAATTGGACACGCCATACTGGAAAAAATTATCACTACACATGTTACGATAAAGCCTTGAGAAGCAAAATCACATAAAATCATGTAAAAGCGAGAAGAAAACTCAGATGCTGTTTGAGTGTTCAAAGAAAAAGGACACAGGGCACTCAAAACACGCATCAAATTGCAAAAAAACAGTCACAGGGCTCCCGAAAAGACGTAAAGAACCGGACCGACAAAAGCAAGAACGTATACGGCGGCGGCCATTTCTGATTATTCTAAATATATTATTTAGAATAATTAAAAATTGATTCCTAGATTAATTTAATTGTTCCAAAGACTTTAAATTAATGTACCACAGGATCTATGCAGACAATAAACATTTTTGATTCAGCATAAAGAGCATTCAGCATCTAAATTTCTGTGGAAAAATGTAAAATTTGTTTAAAATATTGTCATTGTGATTAAATAAATATTTTTATCTAGACTCGATCAAATGTTAAAAATATTAAATCGAATAGATCACATGATCTCGACAGAAAATAAGCATTTTGGATTTAGCCTAAAGTAAATGGACTTCTTAATTCTTAATTTTGACGGCTGGATCTTGAAGCATTTAAAAATAATGTTTTCTTCATTATTTAAAATTTATTACTTAAATTTAAATTTTAATATTAATTTTAAAATTTCCTAACGAATGAAAGTAATAGTATTACTTGAAAAATTAATGAAAAATTGATTGATGAAACTTTTACCATTACTGTAAATTTTACTCTTAATTAAAAACGTAATTGTTTAAATGTTAATTAGTATTGTTAATAATTAAATGCTGGTAATTAATTTTTTTTATTAAAACATTAAGAAAGGTTTAAAATAACTCATTAAATTTTAAAACTATTCGCTTCAAACAACGTTCTAAACATTTTTATTTATTTTTTTAAACTGCTTTCCCTTAGATTAATAGTACATTATGCACCTAGGAGGTAAAGCGGGTGATTCTCGGCCGAGCTTGACCGCTTACCTCCGAGGTGCATACGACTTTTTATGTAACAGAAGTATGTTTTGCTCGGTTACTCGGCGTGTTTTCGAGAGGCAAAGGTTGCCTTTACTTCGGGCAGCAGATTTGTTGGCATAGGCAGTCAAAGTATGCTTTGGAGTGGTAGGCGCATGCGGAGCATGCAAAACAAACGCGAAAAAATCGGGTGATGGTCAATTTCTTCAAATATCATTTTCATTCCATAAGCTTCTATTCGTTCTATCAAGCAAACTGTTAACATAGATAGTTTTTAAATTCTTTTACAATAAATTCTATAAGGTACATTTTATTTTGCATCAATAAACCGGGTGATTTGATGCAAAATTAATACATCTACCAGACCAAGTCTTTTTTTGAAACCAATTGGTAAGAAGAGAATTATTTTCAATTATCAAAGATAAATCAAGAAAAATAATTATATTGTTAGCAGAATATTCTATTGTAAATTGTATATCATTATTAATAGAATTAAAGGTATTCAAATTTTCAAATATTTTCGAAGTAGGGGCACATATTAAAATGTCATCTATGTATCTAAAATAAAATAGTATTTTAAAGTTAAACTTTTTTAGAGTTTCGTTTTCAAAATCTTCCATAACCATAGTAGCTGCTGCAGGAGAAATGGGAGAACCCATTGGTAAACCACGTATTTGTTTATAACATGTTTCATTATAAGAACAGTAAGAAGAACTTAAGCAAATATCCAAAATTTTAATAAAATCAGTTTTTGAAAAATTTGTATGATTTTTAATTATATTCCATCTTTTTTTAACTGAAAAAATGATCGATTCCCAAGATGGGAATGGTGATGAACGCTGTTGTTTCATTGAGGGTTTTTTATTATTATTATTATTAAAATAAATATTTAATACACAAAATTTATGTAAAGTTTTTTTAACTTGTACTTACTTAGAATAGGTTTTATTTTTCTCCCATATAATGCCTCGGTTTGGGTTCTATTCTGCAGTAACTCATCGCGTCTACCCTGCAGATAACTAAAGTCATCTAGTAATGATTCCACATTCGTCAATCTATCAGAACTAAATTGTGTTAAAAAAACGAAATTAGCATGCGAACTGTGTCGCCGCTAATATCGCTTACCATTAAAACCGCACTTAAAATTTTAACCAAACGTTCAACTTCCTCGCGCACGTAATGCATTTTCTTTTGTTTTTTCGGAAAGGTTTGCAAAAACGTCTGTAACTTACGAAGTCTAACAGACGACTAAGATTTTCTTGGTGGAAAAGAAAGTTTTATGACTTTTCCAATTAGTCGAACCCCCTTAAAAGTGTAGGTTCAGGTGGGTGTACACAGTTTGAGAGAGTAAGATTTTAAAATAGGCGTCGCCAAAAATAATATCTTGGAGGTAGGGAAAATATTTTGAAAATGTAGCCCCGACATCTCTCTTGGCATTTTTATCTATTACCTGAGAAAATTTAGTTTCATAGTAATTGAAAAGGTTGTAAGAAATGTGCAAACGATGCCTCTAATGGTAATCTGTTTAGCTTAGCCTAGCCCTGTAGTAAAATCGTACCCACCATTAAGTGTAAAATTTACAATACCGAGCATACTATAAACAACTAAATTAACGAGAAATTGTTCCCCAGCTTTTTAAAATATATTAGTAATATCAATTTTAAAAAAAGAATCAAGTGTTTCACGTGAGGACTTACTTACCCTTACGATGTGGCGTAATAGACAGGTTCAAACTTGCCGAAAAATAGGTTATAACCAGTTTTGGAGGAGTCTATGTAAAAGCCCAGACAAGTGAAGGTCACAAGTTATTCTGTAAAAACCTTGAATAGTGTTACAATTGCAGGTAGCTTCTGAAAATCAATAATGGGTACGGTCAACGATGATACTATTAGTACTAAAGAACAGGCGAGTGATAATTCAATATACGTAAAAGAAAATAGTGCTCCCCTATCACGGAAACGTATTTATCAAAAATGTGTAAAAGAAAAAAACCAAAACGTGTATCGAGACCCTGTCCGTTAATATGCACATCTACATATGATCTAAATAATTCGTGTTCAAAAAAAGTAAGTGTCGGTTTACTGCCTTAATTTGTGGGACATTTTGTACAAGTAGTTCGATTCACAGATAATTCGAGTAAAGGAGTAACTCTCACATATGAAGAGTGAACCTTGTGTAAGAAGTGTTTTCAAGAAATTTCTAATTATTTCCAAGCACAAGGTATGCTGACACAAGAAGCAGATAAATCAGATCGAAGAATAGAAATCGATAATCACGAGATATCTTTTATGAAATTATACAAAACTAAGGCATTTGCAATAGGGAATACAGAGCTGAGGGTTAAAACAACTAATAACGGTGAAATAAAATATGCTTATGGACAAATGATTCTGATGCAGTTAATCACTTTTGAGGATTTGTGCAAATTAGTTTGCTGTATTGATGAGCGCATAAAACAATTATTAGATATTGTGAATGATGTGAAAAAGGGTTAATGAGTTGTACCTTGATTTAAAAGCACAAGGTATTGGAAAACTATGTGATGCGTTTATTGTACAATTAGTGGATGTGAAACCTGATTATTTTAAAAAAAAATTGAACATGTATTACCGAAAGAGTTTAGAGAGCGTTACTTCGATATAATCTTTTCTGAAATTAACTGCGTACTACCATTCGCTCTCGTTACAGGAGTAACTAATCAGTATTATTTAGAACTGGAAAAGAAACAGGAAAAAAAAGATTGAAAGAAGCAGGGCTGGTTTAAGGCTTTGGAGGGCCTGAATCACAATTGAATTTTGGGCCCCCTTCCCAAAACAAATGTGTAACCATAAACTGTATAACCAAAAGCTAAATGTACGTTTACTTGTTTTTGCTTTTTTTTCATTTATTTATATGATTTTTATCAAAATATTTTGATAGGGACAAATAAAAATAAAAATAATAGTTTTATGTATGATTTATTTCAAATAATTTTTTTTTGTCAACGTACAAAGTTTATAAACTTTTAAAATGAAAATACTTATAGCGGAAAGAACTCAGTTCAAGAATAATTTTTAAATATTGCTTCAAATATTTAAATGAAAACTTTTTTCACTTTTTAGAGGCAAAATCTTTTATAATTTCATTATAATTAATATTGTCTAAAGAGCCACATTTAATGTTTAATAGAGAAAGTGCATCTAATTTATTTTGATTCATCGTAGACCTTAAATATGTATTTCTTCGCTTCAGAGCAGAAAATAACTTTTCAGCAGATGCATTCGATAATGGGATTGTCAAATAAATTTCTATGAGTGTAAGAATATTTGGGATCGTACTTCTAATCTTTTGCGCAAGTTCGAATTTTTTATATATTTCGTCGACTTTAGTATTTTGACATAAGATAGCAAAATGTTCAAATTCTTACTCTAAGTGATCTAGTTCAATATCATTTTCATACGTGTCGCGTATTTTTATTAATGAATCTGCAACATCATTTTTATTGTCTGTAAAGAAGCATTTAAAGCACGTAGCAAGAGTATGCCGACAATCAACGGTTTAATTCTGTTACTAAAGAGTCACAGATTACGAAAAAAACATTAACTTTAAAATTCTCACGACCAATTAACACTACCTCATGTTGTGTAGTCTCATCATAAAAGACTTTTTTTTTCTTAATTCTGTTTTTCACATCATGATATTTAATTTCTTCAACATTGAATAAAATTTTTGCTTCTTCCTCGATTTCAGAAAATTTATTCCTTATCTCTTCAATAAAAGCTAAGAGAGATTTCAAAAGTTTCAAGCCATAAGTTAAATTTAAATTTTTTGTTTTGCAAAGTTTTGCTAGTCGCATTAATTCTTTCAAGCAACTTGTCCCATATTATTGTTAAAAAGAAGGTTTCAAACTCGTTCCTTTTATTTAGCAAACTTAGCGCTGCACTTCTAGCAAGTGATTTTTCATTGCAAAATTTAACAAAATGTCTTGGATAGAACTGTAATTATTCTTCAAAGCACTTACTGCTTCATGCCTGGCAGACCACCGAGTATCGCTTAATTTTTTAGGAACTGACTTGCAATCTTGTTTTAATAAACTCCATCTATGCGTCGAAGCCGAAAAAAGTGTATAAATCTTTTGAACAAAATCAAAGTAAATCGCAACTTCCAAAATACATTCACAAGCAAAATTAAGTACCAAGTTTAGTACGACATAAATCTCTAATCCTTTTCTGCAAACTGTTATATATTGCTGACATGTTGGCAGCGTTATTTGATTTCATAATCAAAAGTGCTGATTAATTTATTTTTTAAAAGTTGTACAAATTCATCACAAATTTGATGCAATAAATAACTTGTGGTGCCTTTTCCTTGATTTCCATACCTACGTAGATGCTCTGCCAAAAGTCATCAAATTCAGCAAGATAGGCAAAACAACTTAAATAATTACCTTTATGCTGACTCTCCAAATTTTCATCTGAACCTCTAAAAGCTAAACCTTGTTTAGCAAAAAAACTTGATAGTTGCAAGTACGCGTAAAAGAAATTTACTCCAATATTTTTCCTCCTGATTAACTTGTTGTTGAAATTTCATATTTACTAACTTGCTTTCTTCGTGATTTTTAAGAGTTTTAGAAATATTTCTCCAATTGATAAAACCAGTACCAGTAAGAGCACTTGCGTCTGTGGCAAATAATTTGCATGTATAGCAGTATAAAGATTTGGTAGTCGAGTCATAAGTAAGCCATTCTCTTTTTTCTTTACCCCCATTAGGTTTAATTCGATAAAAATCAGAATTTTTTAATGCCCTGTGGTAAGTACGGTTATCATCTGTGTAAGTTTGCTCTACATCTTTAGTCTCAAAGAAATCCCTTTCTGGTTTAGTTTTTATTACACGGTCTATAAATTTGTTACTTTCCATAAATTCTACATTCCACTGAGATATTTTAGGAATAAGTTCACTGTCAACGCTAGTTTCATTTTTACTATCCGCTTTATTTTCCTACATATTTATAGTTTGTTCATCTTCATTCTCATTATTTCTTCCCAAACTACTATCAAGGGCATCAGAAATTAAAAGGTTATTATTAATGTTATTATCATTTTTCGAATAAGTGTCGGATTACAAAATATTTTTAGTTGAATTTAAATTATTTCCTGTGTCTTCATTTAAATGCAAAGTACTGTTTTCATTATCTTTGGAATTAAAGAAATTTGTTATTTTAGGCAGTTTATTAATCGATTCCTCTACATTTTTTCGTCTTTTTCGCTTCTCCGACCCTGAAGCATGTTTATAACTCATTCTTTATGTAGTGTATAGCTAAAATAAACATTGAATTCCGTAATAATTCGTGATACTACAAATAATTAAACATAAATTATATAATAACTTACCTAGTTAAATTGTAAAAGATAAAATTAATGAAATAAATCTAAAAATATTCTTCTATTTACAATACTGAAGCAAACTAAAAACTGGACAGTAACTTCAAGTCGAGATATTTAACGTATTTGATATGCAAAAAACAGAGTATGTAGTAAAATACTTGTTTTTGGAATTGCGAGCACAAAACTTTTAAAATAAAAAATACATACTGTCTAACTCAAAAAATCATCAGAGTATATCAATAAACGACAATTAGCGCAATAGACGTTTGTTTATTTTTTGATTAAATGGTAATTTGGGGATGGGCATATGGCATACATATATGACTTAAACTTTGTCCAATGAATGACATAGTGCGCTATGTGAGCCCTAACATCCAGGTGTATTAATGCCAGCGCACAATGACTTCGTGATAATCAACCCCGAAAATGAAGCACAACTTACAATAAGATACATTTAGATAGGCATTTATACCTTTTTCTCTCTTAAGTAATTTGTAAAATCATTGTACAGTCCTGGCAAGGTATGCTTTAACATTTAGTTACTAGAAGAATTCTACTCTGTGAGTTTATTTCTATGTAGTAACAAATCTAAAAAACGCATCAGTTTCGTAAAAATATTACAGATAAATTAGCAGTGTCACATGGCTGCATGTAAGTGGAAATGTCCAACAGTTAGAAAAAGAGAGCAAATATCGTTATCCTATCTATGTATCTCAGGGTGTTTACGAGGTGAACGCACCGAGTGCTCCGCCGGAGCGAGGTGCAATTGGGCAATTCCTGTGGACTCTGGTTTAGATTGGTTTATACTTTCCCTTCTACACCCAGATGCATAAATGCTGTCCTTCCGGTTTGCAGATCTTTAGAACCAGTCGTCATTCTTTTATTATAATTTTATTAGTTCGTGACATATGCCTACATGATATGTCATGAACTAATGAGATTATAGTAGAAGAATGGTGACTTTTCCTAAAGTTCTGCAAACCGGAAGGACAGCATATATTCATCTGGATGTATGTGCCCAAGCTCCAAATCTGAACATAGAAGGGGAAGTATAAACCAATCTAAAGCAGAGTCTTCAGGAATTGCACTTCACCTCATAAACACCCTCAGTCGTGTGGTAGAAAGAGTTTATCTGTTTCCGCGCGCAGTTTCTTTTTCTAATTGAGAAACTGTTTGACGCCTGGTTCACCTACTCAATCTGTGATATTTCTATGGTCACTTTATACTATTTCTTTACTTCACATCTTATTTATATATTATAAAGTTATTCATGAAATAAAGTCAACAGTAGAACACTGACATATTTATTAGACTTGAAAAGTTCTTAACAGCGGAAACAGCTTATGTAAATTAAACAGTATGCATTTAAAAAGGTTGAAAGCGACATTTTGCTTTATTATTTTTAAATGATAATAGAAGGATTCTGCAGACTCATGTTAAATTTCTGTATAAAAAGAAAATTAAACTAAGATGCAGAAGAATTTATCACTCGGTAAAAAATATTTCTTGAATTGTAAAGAATTTATTAATTAATCCGAGTCACTCCACTTTTAGGTTTATTAAATTCATAATTCAAAAACCATTTTACGTTTTGACAGAAATTCTGTCCTCAACAGAACTAGAAACAAATTTTTTATTAACAATAAATAATTTTTTTACAAGCAAAAATATATTAGGTACTTAAGATGAGTTAAAAATAATACAATACAAATTTACCATAAAATGAATCCAAAATTAACATTAGAGTTCATATCACAAGTACAACTTGTGTTTACAATTATCGCAATTAGACTTAATAAAATCATACTTGATCGTAGTATTTATATGTACATCACAGGTCAATGAACTGTTAAAATCAACAAATACGCAAGCCATTGAACCATTTGGAGAAAATTAAAAAGTTAAATTCAAACAAAATATTTAATTTAAATTGAGAAAAAATATCAATATTTAAGTGGTAAATGGTACCATATTAAAATGGTATAATATTAACATATTAAAATGGTTTTTGAATTATTTATTTAATAAACCTAAAAGTGGAGTGACTCGGAAAGATTGTTAAATTCTTTACACTTCAAGAAAATGACACTGTTTAAATTACTTAGAGGGGCCTGTATTCCGGGCCCCTCTATGGCACGGGCACTAAATCATGTGCTTCTTGTGCCTCATGGTTAAACCACCCCTGGAAAGATGAATAAAAGAATCAAGTATAAATCTTAAATGTTATTTATCTACATTTTGTGCAGACAGCTGTTTGTTGTAAATAATTGAAAATGTACAAAATCTTCGTCAATTTATATACTTATAATAAAATGGATAATTTTGTCACAATATTTTGTATTTTATTTATTACTTTTCTCAACCTTCTGACTACCTAACTCATCGTACTACTCATTAAGCCTAAATTGCATTTCAAAGTGTTTCTTTGTAATGAATATACTTTCAATATAAATTTTTGAAATAGTTACAAAAATTCCACACATATTATTATATTCTTTTACTACAGAATTTATGCTTTCTTTGTACTGATGAAATACTTTCCGCTAAATTGTAAAGTAATTCCTTTAAAAAATATATATATTGAGGTAAAAGTTTTATGACACTTTGTTCACAATTTTTGTACTTCGTCCTACCAAAATATCTTTTTTGGCTCTAAAGCTAAAATAAAACTTTTCCTTTCAAATTATCTTTCAAGGTTTATGAGTTATAAAACAGAAAAAGCTTCTAGGATACCTACAAGTTGTTGTTTAAATAGAAGAGCAATTTACAGAATATTTGTAGTTTTAAAGAAATGTCAAAAATTTTATTCCGCTGAAATACAAAAGAATTCTTTCCTTCACTTTCCTCTAAAGAAACCATTAAGATTTATGAGTAGTAAACAAAAAAAGGACATTTTCTTCATAAACCTTCACGTCTACTTGAAGCGGCGGCATCAAGGGGCCAGGGCGGTCAGGCGGTGCGGCGGTGCGGCGCGGCGTGTCTCTCCCTCCCACAACACGCTTATTACATTGGAGGGAGAGCGCAGTTGAACGCCGAAAACAATTAGCGTATATTCGGCGTAAATATCATACGCAATAACTTTATCAAGCCTCATATACGTGCGGAACTAAAATATCCTTTCAGGAATCTTCACAATGCGAGCGCATTATCACTTGCTACATATATTATAAAAAAGAAGAATATTTTTACCAATGTTTAGTATAAACAATGGATTCACGGTGAATGCACCCTTTCACATCAATGATTTGCGGACCTACAGGGTGTGGAAAGACGTTTTTCGTGAAAAATTTCTTAAAGTATAATGATACTAAGTGTGATATTAACTTTAACCGAATACTTTTCTATTATTCAGAAGGGCAAAGTGGGTATGCTGAATACAGTCAGAGTATTGAATTTCGGGAAGGTCTATCACAGCCTACAGATTACTCGATCCAAGTGGTGGGAGTTGGGTCTGTAAATGGGCTCAGTGGCGGTGTCAGTCTACTTGCGCTGTCGACGAATTTTAGTACTTCGCGCAACACTAACACACTCAATCACGTACAC
>WNHD01007112.1:0-19352 GCA_011057455.1 Ganaspis sp. Gsp50 | reverse complement strand
ATAATAATTTTTATAGCACTTTTATAAAATGTGAGATATTTTTACTAACAAGTATGTAATATTGGTTGCATTATAGCAGGGGCTTTTTAAAAACTTTATAAAATAATTTTTTTTTTTTAAAAAAAGAAATAAATAGGTTTCAAAAAACTATTGTTTTTTACTGCTTTTATTTAAAAAACTATTTTTCGAATTTAAAAAGAAGATAAAATCATGAATTAAAGGTTAAGCTTGTTAAGAAAAATATTTAAGTGATTGAAATGCAATATAAATATATTTATAAAATATAAGCAAAAGATAAAAACATTGTTTGATAATTATTTACTTCATTGATAAAAATTGTTTTTATTATATTTTCTTTTGTAAGTCGAAGTTTCGATCTCGTTTTAATAATCAATAATTACAAATATTGTTAATAAATTATTATTGTTATATCAATTTCCAATATGGTTTTATTTTATTATTTTTTTTAAATTTAAAATTTTTTTTTTTTATTTTATTACTTTATATATTATTAATTTTATATTATTATTTAATTTATATTATTTTTGTATTATTTATTTTTTATTATTATTTTATATTACTATTTAATGTTTTATGTTATTACTTAATTTTCTATTTTAATTTTAATAAGCAAAATTCATTTTACATTTTAAAAATTAAATTTTTTCAAATAAACTAAATTTTTGAAATTAGTGAGTTTTAGGTTGGGCATTGTTGAATTTCGTTTCTACAAGTTGGCGACACTGGTCAGGGTGAAAAGACAAGAAGGAAACAACTTCAGAGAGAAGCCAGGTGGAACGAAGCGATGGTGGTTTGTAAAAATGATGGCTGTATCGATTCCACCGAGTGTTCATTCCATAATTCAAGTAGTTAATGAATCAAATTTAGGAAAAATAGAAAGGTATTTATCGCTCTATCTATTTTGCTTAAAAATACATGCCTCCTCTCTCCAGTTTCCTCTAAATGTCAAATCATTGGTTTCAGTTTCCTCAACGACACAGCGTACAGGGAAGCCATTGAAAACTCGTCTAATTACAACACAAGATTATGCAGGGAACGGAGACTACGGATGCCTTTTCTAGACTCTCAGACTGGTACGATTTTATCCAGATTTTTCCCTTTATTATAAAAATACCATCATGAATTCACTTCTCGATACTCCCGTGACCTTATTTTGTACCTTTTTTTGACATATTTGTAGTGACAGAATATTCGTAAAGAAAGTATTTTAAATTCTATTAAATGAATAAATATTTAGTGTTGTTATGTATAAATTCGTTTTACAGTAGTACTAAATATTGACAAAAAATACGTTAATGTTTTTCTACTTTTTAATTTCTTTAAAATTAATTACAAGTTAATTGTAATTGTTAAAGTTAATTGTTTCTTTACAAGTTAAACATTTCAATAGTTTGTAGCAAAATGTTAACTTATAAAAGAAACTGTTTCGGGTGTAAAATTTTGAAGTTCAGCCACACCCTGAGAGGTGGAAAATCGATAAGAGGGCAGCGACCTCGTTTAGAATGTGTAGAACATTAGGAAAAGGGGTAAACGTAGCAGAAGTTTGAAATGTTTATTTTATTTTTCAGGAGTGGCACAGAATCATTCTGCGCTGTTCATGTCAGCGAGAGAACGAATACCTGGACTTTTACACGGCCAAATCTACACATATCCAAGCAAACGATGGAGGAAAAAGAGACGTCAGTATCTTATGCATTATCTACACCCAAAACGAATAAGAGGTGACATTGAAGATGGCATCGAACACGTAGAAATTTCTTCAGGGATCAATGATGACAGTAAAGAGTCTCTAGCTTTGAAAGGTAAATTTAGGATTTAAAATGGGACACGATTTCGAAAAGAAAAAGTAATCTTTAAAGAATATCCTATACTTTTTAGAATTTTAAAATTTAAAAACCTTTTAGTGTAATTATTTATTGTTGAGTGTAATTCTTTTATTTATACACTATATTATATTTTTTTTATTTGAATAAAATATTTTAATACAATTTCTTTTTTTTTGTAATATGAACAATATTGGAGAAATATATATATTTTTTTAGAATTTTTAAATAAAAAGAAACTGTGTAATATGAACAATATTGAACAATATTTTTTAGAATTTTAACGAAGTTGGAGTCCACAAGGTTTTTGATCAATGATTTCAATTAAAAGTATTTTGTTATTTTTTCTTTTCAATTTTTGATCTCAGTTTTTTGACATTTATTTAATAAAATTAATCTTATTTAAAAAGTTTTAGGCAAAAATTTTTATAATATTCAGCTTGATGATGTTAATTCATTTTCTGAATCGTTAGTAAAACCGTAAAATGAACTGTAAAAAATAGCAATTGGTTAACAATTAAAGACAATAATAATAATTTATTCAGCCTGTGCCTTTTACATGTTTTCCCATACAATTAAAGATTTTTTTATTAAAAAACAATGTATTAAGTTTCTGATTAAATTCTCTAATACATTTCTGAACGTAGGACTTTAGTTTTTACATAATTATAAATTGTGATGGTTCACTTTTATCTAATTATAAATTTTAATGGTTCATTTTATCGAATAGGAAAATTCCTAACTTTTGTCTCATTAAGAATTTACGTAAAAAGATATAAAAAAATAAAGATTAATAAAAAGATTTTTATTTACTCCAAAAAACTAAACCAAGATCAACGGATCAATATTTTCGATTTTATATTTTATATGTATTTAAAATAGAGAGCGATAAAATACTTTTATACTTTTTTTAAAATACTTTTGATTACAAAAACAGATTTTTTTATTTTAAAAATAAAAAAGAATTGAAGCTAAAATTTGAAATTATTTTATAGAATTCGTTTATAAAATTTTATAAAATTGTTATAATTATAAGAATTATTTTTTTTATAAAATGTTTTTATGATCGTTAATTTTCAAAAATACCTCATTAGAGACGAGAAAGTAAAAAATCCCAATTGTTGTTTTTTTAAATTGATTTTAGACAGTTAAAATAAATTTTAAAAAGCTCAAATTTTCTGATTTTGTATGAAAATTAAAAAAATCCCAATTGTTTTTTTTTTTAAATTCATTTTAAACAGTTAAAATAAATTTAAAAAAACTCAGATTTTTTGATTTTGTATGCAAATTTCGAATAAGAGAATTTGAAAAGTTTGTGTTATGTTAATTTATAATTAGTATTTAGTAATTTTATATTTCATTTAGAATTTTGTAAATATGTTTTTATCTTAATAGATGAGCACAGCAAAGATGGTTGGTATTATGATGAACAGGATATGTTAGATATGGAGGCGTTTGATGAACCTGATCCAGATAGCGACTTTGATTACGAAGAAAGCTATAGTAGTAAACGAAAACGAAGAAAACCTCGAGGTGGTGGACATCATCCAGGCAGGAGTCATCCTCCTGTTGTTGATAGTCCAGGACCTAAAAGGACCAAGGTAATTTTTTTTATCTTAAAATTTGTCTTTTCGTGCTTTTTATAATTCTATCTTTAAAGATTAAGCTTTCAATTCTTTGTGCACTAAACATTTCATAATTGTATTATTATTTATTGTTTTATTTTTCCCGGACGTTAAACATATGTATTTCAATAATTTTCATTTTGTGTTTTATTTTATTTTTTGTTTATTTTGTTTCATTTTTAGTTCTTGTTCCTCTTGTGTATTGTTTTAGTTTTTGTTCATTTTGTGTTTTTTTTTTGTTTTTTATTTTGTTTTATTTTAGTTCTTGTTCCTCTTGTGTGTTTTTTTATTTTTTGTTCATTTTGTGTTTTATTTTATTTTATTTGATTTTAGTTCTTGTTCCTCTTGTTTTTTTAGTTTTTGTTAATTTTCTTTTATTTTAGTTTTTCTTGATTTTATTTTAATTTAGTTTTTGTTCACTTTGTTTCATTTCAGTTTTTGTGTAATTTTTGGTGTAATTGTTTGTACTGGTATGAATTTAATATGATGTTTAAACGTGATTTAGAATCTAGGAAGCTAGCAGTTATAATTAATTGTTAATTGAGAGACTCATGAAAGGATTGTTTTACAATAGGGAGGAGGAAGAGGTCGTAAGAAGACTAACTATGATGCCACAGATGCTGATAAGCCATTCGTTTGTGACCGTAAGTTCAACCATAGATACAACTACAAATGAACACTTATTATTTATTTTCCATCACAAGACTTTGTTAAAAAAAAAAAAGAAAGAAATATCGATCGTTTAATGATCCATTCAAGCCACAAACGCAATGCGTTAAAGGAGTCTTATTGTTGTTCTATTATTATATTTTTACACTCCCTACGTATTAGACGTAGTTCTCAAAGAATATTATATAATCAGAGAGTTAATTTGCATTAAATAAATTATTTAATTATTATATTCAAGTGATGCGTAATCGATCAACAGTAACCATCGTAGAAGTTGATTTTCAAAGACTTAGACACTTGCATTTTATCGGGAGCTTTTTTGAAATCAAGGAATGATCATTATTGCATTTTTGAGTATTTGCCTTCTTTATTCTAACTCTAACATTTAGACATTAAATTGAGATTTTTGACGACATTTGTCGTAAATAGTACAGTTTAAGTTTCATTTTGAAAGTTTACAATTGAACTAAAGTTTAATGTTGAAAGTTTACAATTGAATTAAAGTTTAATGTTGAAAGTTTACAATTGAAGTATAATGTTTATTACATTTGTTGACATTTAATACATGAAATATAAAGTTTTGTAAATTTTTAAAAATATTGAATGTAAATTTTAATAATTTTTTAAAATGTAATGAATTAAATACACCGTTTGGTCAATTTTTTGAAATGTAATAAATGAAATACAAAGTTTAGTAAATTTTTTAAAATACAATAAATGAAGTATAAAGTTTGTTAAATTTGTTACGATTAAATGAATTAAAGTATAGAATTGATTAAAGTAAATAAAGATTGGTTAAAGTAAATAAAGATTGATTAAAGTAAATAAATGTTATTTAAAGTAAACAAAGATTGATTAAAGTAAATAAATGTTGATTAAAGTAAATAAAGATTGATTAAAGTAAATAAATGTTGATTAAAGTAAATGAAGATTGTTTAAAGTAAATAAATGTTGATTAAAGTAAACAAATATTGATTAAAGTAAACAAAGATTGATTAAAGTAAATAAATGTTGATAAAAGTAAAGAAACGTTGATTAAAATTGAAAAAAAAATGATTGAAAATAAATTGAAATTAATAAAGAAAAAAATGATAGTTGAAGTTAAAAATGAAAATGGTTAATACGATGCAAAGGTTTAGTCTTAATTTGAAAGTAAATAAGTTGAGTCTTTGTTTTGAAATGAATTGAAATGAAAAGTAGTATAATGGTCATTTCTGAGTGTATGAGCAGTTAAAAGATAGAGTCTTTAGATTAACTCGAATGTGCCTGCAATCTTTTTACTTCTTCCCAACGCTCCTGTTAGATTAGCAGTACGTCTAAAGAAATTTGGTCTTTGATTATAAGCTTCGAGAATAGTGTGCTTTGGCCCGAACCAATGCGATTAAGAAAATAGAGCGAAGCTTATACACTTTGGACCAAATATCTTCGGACTCTCGATACCTGCCAATAACCATACAGAGCAAGAATGTCCTTGGCTCACTCTGTAGCGAGCTGATACTGTAGGTGTATTCGAGCATCGAGCATTGCATCG
The DNA here is from genome assembly GCA_011057455.1 of Ganaspis sp. Gsp50. NCBI lineage: Eukaryota > Metazoa > Arthropoda > Insecta > Hymenoptera > Figitidae > Ganaspis > Ganaspis sp. Gsp50. Next base: position 13,683 of record WNHD01007112.1, on the reverse strand, counting down.
TATTAGTTTTGCTTTTTGGGCTGGAACTCCTTCACTGCTTGTCCACATATATAGATAACTAGGTGGATAGGGATGTGCTCTAGTGCGGAAGGTGTGCAAATGCTTTCCTTACCCTCTTGACACTCACCACCGATCTCCTCCCAGACGTGTCCATGCCCCCTTTATTTGAAAACTTTTTTACGATGGACGTTGCATTAGGTGGTTTGCGGGAAAAAAGTATTTGCACTTTTGCAGTATGCAGCGCACGGTATAAAACCAGACCTGGTCTGGTCTACCATTACGGTCATTCCCACTCTACTTCCTCCGGTGATCTTGCTAAGGAACTAAGTCCCAGTCCTGCTGATGTTGAATCTCGGAGTACAGCAGACGCCGCTGTTTCGGACCAGTCAGGTTGGAGCCTCAAAATCAGCTCAATTTTCTCACTTTCCCCCTCCCTCTTGAGCCAGAGCTTCACTCTCCTACAATTCCACGTTTATCAAGCCTTTTTCTTCTCCAGCTTCTCCTTCTTTGTATCCTGCTCATGCGACTTTTTTCACCTTCAAACAATCTCCCAATCTAGTCTATTCTGTAGAACATGTGTGCTTGCATTTTTTTTGCTAGTTATTCTTTTTATTCACTTTTTCATCGTTCTCAGGTTTTTGCGGAGCTGGATAATAAAACTTATTTTAAGGCCTAAGAAATTTGGTGGAAATGATATAAATTTTAGTTTTGTATACCGTAGGGGTCAAATTTAGAATATAAAGTCAAATTTAAAGGGGAGCGAGTCAAATTTAGAAAGGTAAATTTGGAATATCATAAAGTAAATATTCAAATGCGATGGAGTAAAATTTAAAATACGAAAAAGTACAACAGAAAATACGATAAAGTAAAGTTTAAAATTCGGTAAAGTAAAATTTAAAATACGAGAAAGTACAACAGAAAATACGATAAAGTTTAAAATACGGTAAAGTAAAATTTAAAATACGATAAAGTAATGTTTAAAATACGATAAAGTAAAGTTTAAAATATGATAAAGTAAAATTTAAAGTCTTTTCTTTTAGCTCAGACAAAAGTCACAATTTATATCCTATTTTTATAAACAAATACTTAATTTACTCATTGAAACATACTCTACGCTTGTAATTTTTCAATATTGTTAAAAATATTTTTTTAAAAGAATATGAACAATATACAATTTTTAATTATTGTATATTTTATTACATAATGATGTATTGCTTGAACCCTTGATATAATATAGTAAATGTTGTTATCTTTTTTTCACCGAACTCTAATGCCAAATACTTAACAACATTTACTATATTCTATATTTTTTTAACAAAATATTTTTTATAATATTTAAAAAATTACAATTGTAAAATTGAAATTTTTTAAAAGAAATTGAAGAAAATTGAAAAAAAATGTTTTATTAATAAAATTTATCTTATAAAAAAGCCTTTGTTTATAAAAATTGGATAAAATTTGTGACTTTTGTCTGAACCGAAAGAAAAGAGTCAAAATGATAAAGAAACCATTATTTGCAAAAGAATCGGAATCTACATGTTTTCTGGAAAGTGTACTATTAGATGTTCAAAAATTATTTAAAATTAATGTAGATTATCTTTTTGTTTGCGTTAATTTTTATTTTATCTTGCCTTATATTTTTATGAAGGAATATAATACTGGAACTAATTGGAATAATTAATAATTAAGCACAAGAAAATTGCTTTTTGGTTTTTCTTAAACGGAAAAAACGTTGCAAACTTCAGTATCGTAAAGATATATGGTAGAATCTAATTAAAGATGGATACAAACTATTTTACGTTTTACAGCAAAAATTGTGTAAAAGTAAATTTGATTTTTTACATTCAAGTGATAATATTAGCAAACTAGTAGCAACAAGTAAATATTGAATTAAAAGATCCAACGTTAAGTGAAAAATATAATTCGTAATTTATAGAAATTTTATTTTACTGTTCATAAAATGATTTTAGAATTTTTTATTTATTTTCTTTCATTTTCTCACATAAATGACCAAAATCCCTTTATTACATAAAAAAAAGAGTAACATTATAAGAAAATTATAAAAAAGATGTATTGTGAGAATAAACACGTTTAAAACAATGCTTTTAAACAATTTAGAACAATGTTTTTAAACAATTAAAAATAATTGATATTGTTTACTTTTCTGAGCAGAAATACTTGTCTTGATTATTTTTATTGTCCAGCTCTGCCTTATTATTATTTTTCTAACACTTTACAGTCAGTTTTTGCTAATATTTCTTAAGTAATTGATTGTAATTTTTTCTCTAGTATTTTAACTGAAAAGTGTTAAAATAATCGAGTAATTTTAATCTTTTTGTTTGAGGCAATATTTCCATTTACGTAATTTATTTTATACTGGGACTACAGAGGCTATAAAGTAATTTTGAAATATTTTTGCTTTTGTCAATATAGATATTTGAATTTAAATATTTTGTTTAATTATTTTTTAAATATTTATTTTTTTTAACTTAGATAAGAGACTTTTTATATAAACTTTTAAGAATTAGATATAAAAACTTTTTTACAGATTCAATAGTATATAAAACATTTTTACTCGAAGGTACCAATATTCGGAAATATATTAATATTCGATTATATCAATAGTAAAGTATAAAACATTTTAACTTGAAGGTATCAATATTCAAAAATATATTAATATTCGATATTATATTATAACTTCGATTATAACTTATTTTTTTAGATGAATTTAAACTTTTTTGTCTCCGAAATTTGCATTTTATTGATTTTTCGTGTTACTTTCATTAAATTGATCAAATCTACTCAAAAATACGAAAAGTAAAAAAATTTAAAAAAAAGTGAAAGACATTTTTTATAAAAAAAAATTTTTTTAATAAAATTCTTAATTTCTTTAAATTAAATTTAAATTTCTTTCTTAATTTTTTTAATTTAGCTTTTTTAAACAATCAGCAATTATTTAGAAAGATGAAATTGATTTAAATTGCAGACAGTATTTTCAATGTCGATTTTCTTGAAATAAATATACGAAAGACTTCAAAACGTAATTAATCCTTAATTGCATTTTGCATTATTTGCACAATAATAATACAATAAACAATGCCACGAAAATTTCCAAGAAGCAAGCTGTAGTCCCAGATACAATAAAATAACATCCATTTTAAAAAAAGTCACATTAATTTCTTAAACACAGATTCATTGAATTAAACTAATTAATTAATTAAACTAAAAAGAAAAACGTCTTTTGCATTAATTTGGCAGCTGTCTCAGTTTTCGGATAAATCGTTTGTATACTTTTCAGTAATTATTTTATAGCATGCAGCACTTTTTCTCATATTCTACAGAAAATCAACACCCTCTCTTTAATCCCCTTTTTAAATTAATCAATGTATTTTTTAAATACTCTTGATGCGCGAGTGTTTTGTATGTGTGTGTGACTCTCAATAGTCTCTACAAATTTCTGCAGCATGACATTTTTTTATCGCGTTTAGTTTATTTAATTTGAAGCTTACTAAGTAATGTGAGTTTGAACTCATCCTTTTGTTTTCTTTTGCTAAAAAAAATGACTATTAAACCTTGGCTATTAAACATAATGCAGTCTTGATACTACAGTGTCTCGTAGAGTTGATTATGCATATTTGCATCGCAATTTGTTTGCCTGTTTTCAAGCAGAAAATGGAATGCTGTACTTTGAGTTTGGCTATTGGTGATGGATTGTATTGATGAAATGCACGCCATTCAAGTTACTAGTCCATTTTTTTTCACGTTTTTTTTTAATTAAAAAAAAACCATTTTTATCTTTTTTAGTGCTCTGTGTTTAATTTATCTCGTTTCATGAGCTTCTTTCCATTTTGTCGTCATCGGGTATTTTTTTCGGGATTAAGTTTTTTTTTTAGATGTAATTAAGTATTTTTTAATTGTATTTAAGGATTTTAATTGTACTTCAGTATTTTTTAATTGTATTTAAGAATTTTAATTGTACTTCAGTATTTTTTAATCGGATTTGAGTATTTTTTAATTGGGATTAATTATTTTTTAATCGGAATTGAGTATTTTTTAATCGGAATTGAATATTTTTTTTATCGAAATTAAGTATTTGTATTATTCGAATTTGAGTATTATTCTGTTTTGGGTATTATTCAGATTTGAGAATGTATTATTTATTCAGATTTTGAGACGTCTGTTTAAAGTGCAATATTCGGAATTTATTCGAAATATTTTTTTTTGTTTATTTTGTATTCGAAATTATTTTTTTTATTTAGAAGTTCTGTAGAAGTAGATTATTTACAATTTAAAAAAAAGAGTAGAAATAATTGTATAATGACAGCTCTTTCTTTATTTTATACACTAAATTATAATTTTTTATCATAAAATGCAAAATTAATAAAATACGAAATTAATAAAGTACGAAATTATTAAATTTTTCTTTTTAGTTATTTAATTTTCTTTCTCTACAACTAATTGACATTTTGTTGGGCAAATTTATTAACGTCCTCCAAATTACTCGTTTCAATTAAATAATCAAGAACGTAGATAATCAAAAGTAAATGAAAATGAACATTTTTTCTTTTAATGTTCTTTTCTTCAAAGGTATATTTTTTTAAAAGGGGGTCAGTGTAACTAAAACATCTCATGTATCTTTTTTATTGTTTGTCGTCTTTTCACTGAATAATCGTTATTTCTATAAATATATTTTTGTTTGAAAATCATCTTTCTGTAAATTTACGTAAAAAAATGTTATTTCTCGCTAATTAATCAGATTTGCAGTGAGGCTAATAAGTTCAAAAATATAAATTTGAATATATTGGGGTCACTGTAAGCAAATTCGTAGATGGTTTGCGTGCTCTGAATTTTTGTTTTTACTTTTTGCCAGTTATACTTTTTCAATATCTTTAATTAAGTACTTATTTTTTATTTTAATTTTTTTTTTATTTTTCTCATATAAACGAGTAAAAGCTTTCGTACTTAGGTACGAAAGAGTTTTTTGTTCTTTGTTGGTCCATATAAATGTAAATAAATTATGTAATTACTTTTTTGAATCATCGAACAACGATTAAAAAATTGATCAAGATCAATTATATTCCTACGAATATTGATTTATTTTATATAAATAAAATGTATTGATTTAAATCTTAAAAATATCTTCAAATTTGAAAACTATTAAGTAAATTAAATGTGAATAATAATTTAGCCTTAGCTTAGCGTACTTGTTAGCGACTATCTTTTATCTTTTATTTTTCATTTTATAAACCTTTGTATTATTTTGTAGATTGTTGAATCTTATAAAAGGATTTTTGTATAAACCCGTTTATATGTTTAAAAGAAAAATAAATTAATTATCAACGAAATTAAAATTCCATTAAAATAATTGAATAACGATGAAAAAGACAAGGTAAAAAAGATATTTGATAGAAAAATATTTAATGACATTGGAAAAGTATTGAAAAATTGGAGGACTTTTAACATTAATAAAATGTCAATTATTATTCATTAGTATTAAAGAGTTCATGTAATTGAAGGTAATCATGAAATTAAAAATATAATTGAATATGAACTTGAAAATATAATTGAATATGAACTTAAAAATACAATTGAATATGAATTTGAAAATGTAATTCAACATAAACTTGAAAATACAATTAAATATGAAAATACAATTAAACATGAAAATGCAATTAAATATGAAAATACAATTAAATATGATCTTGAAAATACAATTGAACACGAAATTAAAAACAAAATACAATACGAAATTAAAATTAACGATTAAATGATTAATGATTCTAAATGATTTGTTAATAAAAAAAAACAAGTGTTGCGCTGAGACAAAAAAAAATTGAAAGCAAAGTCATGAGACAAGATAAATTATTGACTGAAGTTGAAAAAATGAGATATAAGTTTTGTTAGTCAGTGTGCATGATTGTTGGCTAGTTACGCAAAGCGCAACTGGGTATGTGGTCGGTTTGTGATTAGGTGGTACACGTCGGGGTCGTCAGAACACTGCTTCCTCAAGTACCTCGACTCCCTCTCCCGCAGCACCTGCTACGCCTGCTGCGGGGGCACCGCCTCAGCCTCAGCAGCAGCAGCAACCGCTGCCCCCAGTACCGATCAACACCGCTCCAGCTTCGCCTACTGTCTCAGCTCCCAAGGAAGATCTTCCACCAACTGCACCGTCGCCGGGAATAATTGATGCGTCGCCTGCCACTTTGAAAAATGAAGGAGGACCACCAACCCCCGGAGGTCCTGAGAAAAAAATTGGCAAGGCTGCTCAGCCCTCGCCCTATTGTGATTTCTGCCTTGGCGATGCCAGAGAGAATAAAAAGACTGGTGGATCAGAAGAACTCGTCTCCTGCAGTGATTGTGGCCGTTCAGGTAAGCTAGAGGAAAAAGTCAAGCGCAAATACACGCGCAAAGCGAATCACAATTAAAGCGTCTTTAAATATAATAATAATAAAAAAGAAGGAATAAAAAAAGAAAAAAGGAATTTGTGATCCTAATCTTATGATTCCGAAAGAAAGAACAATACCTCTCCACGACAAATCCGGGAGATGGAAAACAATATTGTTGACGAAATTTCTTGAAACTTATCAAATGTCTTGAGGGTCTTAGTCAAATTTTAACTTTTAACTGATGGATTTTTTGTAAATTAGTCATGGAAAATGGAAATGGTTTTTTATTTTTTGTTTTCGTTTTTGTTCATCTTTAGATTCTGTTGACAACTTTCGGTGGAGGAGATTTTTGAGTGTTTCTTTTTTAGTAAATTGATCAAATGGGTGAATAAATTTACTTGTTAGTTTAGGCTTCTTATTTTCATTAAATTAACAACTTGTGTAAATTGGCAATTTGTAATTATTAATTGCAAAGGGTTTTCACTCGCTCTTAACGTTGTAATTATTAATTAGCACGAATTTTTACTCGTTAAAATCGAAATTATTCAGTTTTAAACCATTTTTTCTTTCATTAGTTTTTTTTAGTAAATTATCTTTAAAATGATTAAACTATTTTTAGTAATTAAACTTTCTCTAAAAAGGAAATTATATTTAAAGTAAATTATCTTTCAAGTAAATTATCTTTAAGGTAAATTATCTTCAAAGCAAATAATCTTTCAAGTAAATTATTTTCAAAGAAAATGATCTTTAAAGTAAATTATCTTCAAATCAAATAATCTTCAATGTAAATGATCTTTAAAGTAAATGTTCTTTAAAGTAAATTATCTTCAAAGTAAATTATCTTTAAAGTAAATTGTTTTTAATGTAAATTATCCGCAAAGCAAATAATTTTTCAAGTAAATTATTTTTAAAAAGTGACAGAAACCGCCGTAAGTTGAATACTGAATTTACAGATGACATGCAAAATCTAGAACATTAGCAAACATTGCTTGAAAAATATTATTATGAACTTTATATGCACTAGTCAAATTATAAAACAAAAAAGATCAACTACATGCAAAATATTGCATTTGTAATGGGAATTTGCCCACATTTGTTTTTTTTCTGACTCTGACTACATTAGACAGAAAAGTGGTTTTTAAATTAAATGTTTAAAATTATTTTCAGATTTATTCTTTTTTACATTTAAAATTGATTTCTGGAAATGTTCTTAGATCTGAAAATGTAAAAATTTAATTTAAATTTTTAAAAAAAAATAGTGTGAATCGAAATTTTTGATTAATGATTATTTATAACGATTAATGATTATTTATCATTTTGTATTCTAAGAGTTTAAATAACTGTTGATTTTTAATTTATTAAAAATGTATTAATTTTACATTTTTTCAATTTTAATTTTTACAAATCATTGCTCAATTCGAGAATGATAAATTATTTTATTCCTTAAACAAATTTTTGATTTTTCTTTGTATTTGACATTTATGTACATCTTCAGGTTTTTACATTTTTAAGTCTCTTTTTAAAACCAATATTTTAAGGAGTTGTTTTTATTGTTATACTTGTGCTTTTGGATTTTGTAGAAAATATAAAAGTTTATTTTTAAATACCTTCCCGTGGAAATGAGAAAGTAAAAGTAGGATTGCTTTTAGTTTTTGAATGAAATATTTTCGACAATATTCAGTAAACAGTGTAAAGAATGATTCAAACATGAAAAAGCTGTTGTTTGCAAACAATAGAAATTGGAAATAAATTGTAATTTGTGTATAAATGAAGATATTAAGTTGATAAAAAATTGTATAAACAATGGCAAGAAATTATTAAAGACAACTGAAACAATAATTTGAATTTTACAAAAAATTGGATCATTATGTGCCTTTAAAAACCACTTTTTAGCTTGAAATTGTATTCAGAGATCGAACAATTTATAATTTTCACTAAAATTAATACTACGAGCAAAATTCGACTTACATTATTAGTTAAGAATTTTTATTCAAAATACTAAAATGATTATTCATTCAAAATCATAATTCGTTCAAAATCACGAATTTGTAATTTATTAAGAATCATTAAATAATTATTATATAATTTAAATAATTTTCATTAATTTAAATAATTGTTATTGATTAATTTGATTAAAACACCCAGAGTAAATTTTAATTAAAAATCAAGTTACAAATGTTTGTAATTTTCTTTTTTTTCTCTTTTTTTTCTTTTTCTTTTCGTAATTTCGAAATAGTCAATTTAAGACAAAAATGAAATAATTTTGAAATTTCTGTTACTTAGTTTCACAAGAGAACTTCTTTGAAATAGTATTATATTTCTATTTGACTATTGTGTAAATTGATTACCACATAATTAACATAAAAAGTATTTATAATATCCGCTAAGTGATTTTTTAAAGAGAAGCCAGTTTTTCGTTCTAGTTTTGAGATTATCAAACAATTTTATAATCTATAAGTTTACTTAACATTTTTGTATGATCTATTTTTCTCTCTAGTGATGAAATTTGTGATTCTTTACGAATATGATTTAAAAAATAACGTCAAAATTTGGACGTTTATATTGTTATTTGATTGAAAATATTTTTCAATCAGAGCTTCACACATAGAATCAAACGCTTCCTTTTAACGAGAAAACGAATTTCTCCTGATTGATCAAATAATTCTCAGGAATAAATTTCTTTTGAAGCTCCGATTTTCTCTAGAGAATTCTTTCCATATAGATTTATATTATTATTAATATTATTTTCAATATTATTAATAATACTATTATATTATTATTATTATTATTATTATTATTATTATTATTATTATTATTATAAATAATCCTTAGTCGTTTTAGTAAATTTGCTCTTTCCATTTTGCAGTCAAGTAACTCCGACAGTTTTATATAGTTTATGCTAATTTGCTGAAAGCTGGGCATTATATTTATCCTATTAATTAAATTAATTATTATTAATTACATACTTGACGTTAACTTGTTTTGATAAGTTTGTATTATAAGTATTTATTAGACGTTTAACAGCATAAACTCTATAAAAATAAAGCAAAAATAATTTATAGAAAATGCACTTTTTGCAATTTACAATTAATCAAATAATATTAGCCTCGTTTTTCTTCCACTGTCGAGTCTTCTAAGCAAATCAACTGACACTCCATTTTTACCATCAGTTTCTCAATGGTAAAGAAATCTAGCATTTATGTTCGGAACAAATTTCTATGATAACAATTAAGATTTTATTATATCTTGTATAAATATAGTCATTAATATTCACAACACGTAGCCCAGTTTTATACAAGCTTTGATACTCGAAAAAATATCAGTTTTCTAGAAAATAACATTTTTTAAACCGACACAATCAACAGTAGATTTTTCAGAGTTAATATCAAATAACGGTCTTCAACTATTTTTGTGCGTTCTCGTAGAATTTTTGCATATAAAAAGCATTTATTTGCAATAATTCTTTTTCTTTTCGTAAAAGCACACATCAATTTTCAAAAACTTTTTTGAATTTCAAAACAATTTCAATGAAAATCGGCTTTTGGATTAAAAAAAAAACGAGTTAGAAAAATGAGTATTACAAAAATTAACGTTTATAGAAATAAGTTTTAAAAATATGTTTGCAAAGAAGCTATTTTTAAAAAAACTCTTTTTGAAAAAACTCTTTTAAAAACTCTTTTTAGAAAAAAACTCTTTAAAAAGAGAAAATCTTCAGAGAATTTTTGATAAAGACACAGAAATTGATGTTTGCTTTTATTCAATTGCGACAATATTGAACGTAAACTTGACAAAATAGATGATATTTTAATTTAAAAAAATCGTATATGATCCCATAGTGGCTTGTAAAAAATATCAGAATCTGAAGGAAAAGTTAAATGTAGAAGAGAACGATTATATAAACCAATATCAAAACGTTTTCCGTTTTTATGAAACTGTAAATTATTTTTTTTTTATTTACATAAATTTTTCTTTTTTTTTTTCTAAAAACATGAATAAAATAGAGTTTCAATCGTAATCAAAAGAGCCTGGAGGGTTTGATGGAATATATCCTTTTTTATATACTCTTTATAACAGAATATTGATATTTATATACAAATACACGCGCGTTTGAAGTAAAATTGCACAAAAAACGTGTTCTCCTTTTTATCCGAATGTTCTAAAAATTATTATTTATTTAAGAGACTGATATTTTATTCGTACATTCAGCTTTTGCAATCTGTTTGTACTCTGTGATTTACATTTTTTACTTTATAAACATCAGAGTGTGTCACAATTTTAAAACTATCTGCAAAAAACTCATATTTGTAAGGACCATGAAAAAGAAAAATATTTTATAATCTTTCACAATTATGAAATTTAGTTTTAAAGCTTTTAAGCTTTTGAAAAATGTTTTTTGAGACTTGAGATCATTAATAGTGTTTTATTGTAATATATAAAATCGGTAAAAAAAATTGTTTTGAATTATTATAAATATTTGTTAGTAATTACGAGCGCATTAATTAATTGCAATAAATAATAATTAAAAATTGAGATATAAGACAAGGTAACAAATTTTATATTGAGACTTGAGACCATTTATAAAATATTGCATTGAAAATTAAACAATTTTTTAAAATCGAACAACTTTTTAATATATTTAATTCTTTTGAATTCTTAATTTTTTAAAATTAGATTTTTAAAAATTTGTGACAAAACAATTTTTTCTTTTAGTATTTATAAATACGATCAGGGAAATTATTCAGCATTGATTTTGAATAATAATACAAAAAACCAGATTTGTAACTTCTTTGTACGGATCATATGATCCTTGAACAAATAAATCAATTGAATTTTGAATAACAAAGTTTAGATAATATTGTAGACCATATCACTCTGGTATTTTATATTTCTGATAATATTGGATTTTGGTTTTTGAAAGTCGAATTTAAAAAGATTATGAATTAAAATTAAAAGATTAGAATTTATAAAGTGCGAAAAACTTGTTATGAATTGAATTTTTTAATAAATAGAGACTTGGACACTTCGAAATTTTATTTTAGTTTAATGAATTAATTTTAACAAGAAAAAAATTTTTTTACATTGAACCTGAAGATTTATTAAAACACAAAATACGGTTGGAAACAATTATGATCGAAATTAAACAAAAAAGACATTTTAGCATTTATTTTAAAATTACGATTCGTAATTAAAATGAAAAGAATGTAATCAAAGCAAAAGCAATTTTAATTTTTCAATGTAATTTATTAGTGAAAAAATAATTTATACTATTGTTTTAATTGCTTTTAATTTTGTAAAATTTAGTTTGATTTTTTTTTTTTCTGCTCTTATTTTCAATCGACAAACATTAACAAAAAAGTCTTCAATTCAATCTTTTGAAGATTGATTATTTAAGATTGAAATTTAATCTTTTTTTTAAAAAAAATAATGTCTTCTATTGATGAGAATGTCAAAATTCGAAGTGTCAAATGTCTTTATTTTTTAAAATAGAAGCTCGGACTTGAAAGAAGGTAAAATTTTAAATAAAAAATTCGAGTACAAACATGAAAATGTCTGAAATTGTGTTTTGAAGGAAATTTTTAAAAAGTTGAAGGAATCGTTGTGTTTATTCAATAATTAAGTGAATGGAAAAATTTCGATTTTCGAAATTTTTGAATACGAGAATTCGTATTGATGCATTAATTATCTTAAGTTATGAATAATTTAAAGTATTTTAAATACTTTAAGTGATTCTGTGAGACTGGAAATTATAAACTTGTTTGCTTTATAAATATAAATTTATGAATATAAATTTATAAATATCAATTTATGAATATGAATTTATAAATATCAATTTATGAATATAAATTTATAAATATCAATTTATGAATATAAATTTATATTCAATTTATAAATATAAATTTATAAATATAAATTTATAAATATAAATGTATAAACATAAATTTATAAATATAAATGTATAAACAAATTCATAAATATGAATATATAAACATAAATTTATAAATATAAATTTATAAACTTTGCTTTATAAATTATAAAATTTATATTTTTCAATTTCTGCATTAAATTTATTATTTCACTGTATTATATTTTAATATTCTACATTATATATTTATGTACTAGATTTTAAAAAGAGAAATGTCTCTTTGAATACACTGATAACAAAATAATTTGCCTTTACATTTTTTCGGAGTTAATCTGATTGCTATTACCATTAGTAAAAAAAAGGAGTTGTGTGAAAATGAAAATAAGCAGTATTTAAAAAAAAAAATTGATTTCAAATCTTAAATAGTAGAGAAATAGTAATTCACATGGTATAATATGAAAGCATGCAGATAGTTCCTCATTGTTATATATGACATTGACTTGTTATTATTAGATAATTTTTAATTAAGCAATACACCTGAGGCTTACGAACTCTAGTGTTTAAGCAAATAATTTTAAATTACATATGTGAAAGTGTGATATGATGATGTATGCGAGAGAGGGAGAGAGAGAGCTGATCTGCGACGTTTATATTGTGCTGCGCAAGAAAGAACGTGAACTATTCCAAGGTACGCCCTGCTATTACTTACCACCTATTACTCCAAATAATAATGATAATAACGGTATGTTCAAAACAAAACAAAAAACAAAAAAATAAGAATGGCAACATCAAACAAAACAAAATATTACAAGTATTATCAAATAAAAATACTTTGTGCGGAAATATGATAGCGTTTCATTATTCCGGACGTTTAGTGCTGAGGAAAGGTGAAAGACATTCGCGGTTGTGAACAAAATTTAAATAATAAAATGTTTCAGAACAATGCTCTCTGAATTTTGTGAGAAATTTCGATACTCGAATTTTTTATGATAAAGAAATGATTATTGAAAAATAATAGCTTGGAGTTCACTGTTCTTCGGCACAAGATAAATGTCCTGGCACCTTTCTCGTCCAAAGTCCCTCCAAACCGATCCTTGACAATCCCATGACATTCGTACGTTCTTGTTATAGGGCATCCAACTTGTTTGCAATTTACTGCAAACATGATCGTTTCTGTTCGCAAGTACAGGTGGCAATGTATTGAATGCAAATGTTGCTCCATATGCGGAACCTCGGACAACGATGTAAGTATTCACGTCATTTTCATTTCCATTTTTTGCGGCTTAGGGACAAATTTACTCGCGAGAATTTAACGAATTTTACGGGAGAAAAGACTTGGATCATTAGTTTTGAGATGAATAGATATTTTTAGTGTTGTATTTTTTTTTATTCATTATTTGTCACAAGTTTGTATGAATTTTATAGAAAATTTTT
>WNHD01007111.1:0-16792 GCA_011057455.1 Ganaspis sp. Gsp50 | reverse complement strand
AATAGAGTAGGGATTACTTTGTCATGATTCATAGCTTCTCAAGTTAGGCAGTTAGTCTCGAACTAAGAAACACGAAACACGTCAAATAAAGTCTTATATTACGAGAATTTTATTTCTGTTTTATTTAAAAACCTTAACAAAAACGGTGCAAATCGTCGTCTCCACGTACTCCGTTCCAACTCGCAAGTGGCTAGCGCCGCCGTTTTGCGCGACGCGTGGTACTTGACATTTAATTTCTCGAGAAGAAAAAAGAAGGATGTTTTGAAACTTACGTATTTCATAGGAAAAAAACTCAGCTCTTATATAAAAATATTGTTAAAAAAATTAAAAAGGCCCAACTTTGAGAAAAATCAAATTTATGTTTAATTTTGAAAATTTAGGTTAAAATTGCAAAAGAAAATTAAAATACTTTTCACCAATCGAAAGCTTATGAAAAAATCTATAAAAACAATGTTCAATAAAATTTTTCTATCTATTTAATAAAACAGAATAAATAATAAAAATAGAGCGTGACATAAAAAGACTCCGAAATGTCACCCCCTCCCACTCCTACAATTTTTGATAAAATCTCAAAGTATTTATGTGATAAATTACTAACCCATAGGACTGTTCATAACGAAAATTTGAAATTAATCGGGGCACTTTTTTTTTAGTTGGACATTAAATGTAAAATCCACCATATTGGAATGTGTACTGGAAAGTATATTGGAAACTATGTTGGAACCTATATTTGATCTAATATAGGAGCCATGCTTAAATTCCAATATTGGTTCCAACCTACACAGCACCGCAAGTGCATACATTTATGTATACTCAAAGGGAAAAATTGCATGCAATGTTCAGTCGAAGTTTGCGCCAAATATCACAACGTTCAAAACTTAACTGAATATTGCATTCAATGTTCAATCTACCTTGGTGCTTAAATATGCATTGTTAAAATTATTGTATTTAAACTTCCCGCGTTGTTTTAATTACATTTCTGGTTGGCCTCGCTAGAGAAGTTTGACTGCAGCGCGCTTCGGCGGGCATTTTACGTTTTTCTCACTAGAGCTCTAACAAACCGCCCATACGCAGAGCGAAGTCTGCCGGCTTAAAGCCTTTTCTTTTTTCATTGCGTTTTTGTTTTCTAGTTTATTAAACAAATAAAAATTTTGCACAATAAGAGATAAACTTTTTATTATCTGCACCTCTAACAGGTTATGGTGCTCAGAAAGTGTTTAAAGTCTTTTTAATGAATTGCTGGTTGCTGAAAAGTGCCTATTGGTAATTTTGATTTTTTCTCGCATGTACTTTGCGAATAAGAGAAAAGATGTTACAAACGTGTCTGGCGAGTCAACTTAAGGATTTTGATGAGACGGTTTCGGATACAATGATAATGGCTAAAATACTGGGAAGCCTTTCTACAAAGTTCAACCCTTTTGTCTCAGCGTGGAAAACTATCCACGAGGATAAGCAAACTCTTGATCATCTACGAGAACGACTGATCCGATAAGAATCACAATTCACGTCGCAAGATGAATCTGCTCGTGCTCTGGCAACAATGACGATTTCCGATCAGAAGCAGAAAGGTGATTTTCTCAAAAAGGACACTGAACGTAAGAAATTAATATGTCACTATTGTAAAACAGCTTGACATATTGCAAAATTTTGTTTTAAAAAGAAAAAGGTAAGCGGAAATAAGCAAAAATGTAATAGTTTTAATTACGATAACAATCGAAAAGATCCTTCAAATTCTAGTGCTTTTGTTTTAACGAAGAAACCAAATATTCTTTTGAATAATGTCGAAGAAAATGCTTTTTGTAAATTAAATTATAGAGATTTTTGATTGCTTGACAGCGCTGAGTCACAGCATGTCTGCTGTCGTCGAGATTGGTTTTGTTCTTTCGAACCATGTAAAAATGAATTCGTATATCTTGGCAATGATACTCGCGCTGAAGTTCAGGGTTGCGGTTCTGTTAAGATTAAAAATTTAGTAAACGATAAGCTGATTGACGGCGTTATTAACAATGTACTTTTTATTCCCTCATTTTTAAAGAATTTGTTATCCGCAAGCGTATGCACCGAAAAAGGTTTCTCAATTGTCTTACGTGAAGATAAAGCTTTCATTTATTCAAAAGATAATACTTTCCAAGCATAAGGAATAACACAATGCCAACGTTGTATGTTATTCATCTTTTAAGATCTGGCATGAGCGTATGAGCTACATAAATGGCGTTTCACCTAAGAAAATGAAAGATAATAATTCTGTCGATGGATTACATTTTAAGGACGATAATCAATTCTTTTGTCAAGGTTGTCTTTTGGGATAACAATATAAACTTCCTTTTAAGAGTTAGAACAACGAGCACAACAATGTTTCCGTGGGTGGGATTACTTATACAGATCTCTGTGGTCTCATGCAGGAGTCCTCATATGGTGGTGCGCGTTATTTTTTACTTTTTATACATCCGAAATCTGGGTATCGTCATGTTTATTTCTTGAAGCATAAATCGGATACTTATGAATCCTTAAAGGAGCTTTTAAATATGGTAAAAAATCAATTAAAAATCGAAATAAAAATAATTAGTGCGGACAATGGAACTGAATATTTAAACACTAATATTCTAGATATGATCAGAGGTCGCGGAATAAAATTTTTAACTTCTGCTCCATATACTCCTGAACAAAATGTCCGTGCTGAGCGCGAAATGCACACGGTTGTTGATTGTACTAGAACGATGCTACTTTCACGAAAATTATCGATGCAACTGTGGGCCGAAGCAGTAAGCACAGCAATGTACATTCTAAATAGATCTGCACAATCGGGATCCAATGGAACAACTCCTTACTAATTGGGGACAGGAGTTAAGGCTGTTTGTCTCACATGCGTACTTTTGTTGTGAAGCTTTTGTTTTGGTCCCTGATGTTCTACGAAAGAAGTGGGATTTTAAGTCTAAAAATTTAACTTTTGTGGGTTACGAAAAAAAGTCTAAAAATTATAGGTTGCTAGATTTAACAACTGGGCTTAACAACTGAGAAAAAAAAAATCTCCTAGACGTTCCTAATAAATTTCGCGAGGCTATGGAGAGCGCTGATTCCGAATTGTGGAAAAAACCTATAGATGAAGAGCTACAAGCTCATAATAAAAATAATACTTAGACAATCGAGAAGTTACAAGTGGACCGCGATTCTGTGAATTTTAAATGGGTTTAAATGGGAATGCGATTCTAGAGAAATATCCAAGTGAACGATCAATCAATGTACCTTATCGGGAGGCTGTTGGGTTTTTGTTGTTCTTGTCTATGATTTTTCGTCCAGGCATTACATACATAAATCGTTACCTCGATAATCATAATGAATCACACTGGCGAGCTGTAATACGAATATTTTGATATTTAAAGAGATGAAAGAATATGGTATCTTGTTTTTGGCAAATAAATAAAATAGCGAACTCATAGTGTATTGCGATGCAGATTATGCTGGTGATCCCGAATTCGACGTTCGACAAGTGGCTACGTATTTATGTTAAATGGAGGATGCGTTTCTTGGTCTTCTAAAAGACGGGCTACGGTAAGCCTTAGTATCACAGAGGCAGAATTTGTCTCTGCGAATGAAGCATCAAAAGGAGCAATATGGTTGCGTAAATTATTATCTAATTTATCTCATCTATGTAGCTCCGCAACCACGCTAATTTTTTTTTAAATTAACCAAAGCGCCATTAAATTATCTGAAAATCAGGAATTTCACCAAAGGTCAAAGCATATTGACATCAGGTATTATTTGCTATGTGAAAAAGTAAAAAATGGTGAGATAATTACAAACAATCACTCTACTTTTAACTAACCGCTGTTACGCAGAGCGAAGTCTGTCAGCTTAACGCCTTCTCTTTTTTCATCGCGTTTTTGTATTCCAGTTTACCAAACAAATAAAGATTTTGCTGAATAAGAGATAAACTTTTTATTATCTAGACCTCCAATATGCATTTATGCGAATATTGCATGCAATGTTCAGTCCAAGTTTACGCCATACATTTTTACATGCGCGCACATTTAAACAAGTACACAAAATTGAATCAGCCTCGCTATTTAACATTTGTCACTTCGCCTTGCGATTAGTGTCGAGTTCCTCGCAAAACGGTGTTACTGAGCGCATCGTGTATCGTGAATGAGTACCCTAAGTGCGATCTGGGCGGGTCTTTTGAAACTCCTCCTTCCCCAAATACGGAAATGGAAATCGAGTCAGCTGCAAATAATCTTTTACTCATGAGTCAAGCAAAGCATAACACCAACAACTCCTCACATTCCAACTCTAAGAGACACTGTCACGAACACACGACACTGATTCACCAGCTAACACCTAGAAAAACAAAGCATCTCACAATCAATCATCCAATAACACACATTCAGACATCCAAGACACCAACAAAAATTAGCAAAAAATAACTCATTACGATGATAGTCTAAAATCTCACTGTCCTGTTTTTGTACAAAGTGATCCTAAATTAACTGCCTTCCATAAGGAAGTTAATCAAATGTCGGTTGGTCGTATGCTATACTCCTCTGCCTCCTATTGTGGAAAGATTATGGACATTGATCACAGCGGTTGCGGAAAAGTAACAGTGATCCTCAATTTAAGTAAATCTGCTAATCAGCTTCTTAAAGATTCCCTCATTAAATCTAAAGGTCCAATTGCCTTATTCCCTTCAAGTTTTGTCTCGTGTCAGGACGTTATAAATAACGTCCCAACGGACATAACACAAGAGGTAATTTTGCAAAACGCAGAGATCATGGGCCCATGCGTAAGTGGTATAAAAATTACACATGTACGTCGCATGACATAACAAGTTATTGATGATAAAACAAACGAACCCAAATTCGTTTCTTCAACAACTGTCCTTCTAACCTTCAAGGGCACTGTCCTTCCACAGCGAGTGTCAATCTACAAAGGCTCAAGCTTCGTTAAACCCTACGTACCAAATCCTCGGATGTGTCTGAAATGCCACAGATTTGGCCATATTGCAAAACTCTGTCGTTTCAAACCACGTTGCAAAATCTGTGGAGAAAATTCTATCCATGACACCGTAAACACATGGAAGATATTTTCAGATATTCCAAAATGCGTCAACTGTGAGGGCCCTCACCTCAAAACGTTGCCCCGAATTTCTTCTTCAAAAAGAAATTCGCTCTTATGCTATACTGCATAACATTTCTTTTAACGAAGCTAAATCTATCTTAAAACCTGCTAAAACCCCTCACCGAAATTCAAACATTTACAACTCTTCTAACATCCCTGAATTGGGTAACACTCCTGCTCCTTCTTTCCAAAGAATCAACGGCCGTCTCTTCTCAGAATCCACTTCTACTCACAAAAGGGTACAAAAACCTGCTCCTGCCGCCATTCGATCTTCTTCCTCAATTATTGAGCAAACACGCAAAAGAGCATGATTAAACGCTTTTTTTTCATCGCACTGGAATAATGGCACATCAAGTAGCAACCTTCCAGAAAGTTTTGTTCTAAACCATCATCCTTCAACCTCTAATCTTGCGACACCTACACCTACACCTAATTCTGAAACAAACACAAACACACTTACAACAGAATCACCAATAAACACCGCAGACACGATCTCCTCTTTCCTATCCTGGCTCAACAACCTAGTCATTCAGGTATCCTCTAATACCTCACCAGATATCGCGAAGGGCAATTAGATCCTTCTTACAAGCATCACAAATAACATTAATATTCTACTTAGCTCTACCATCTCTAATAATGGTTAATCTTCATAATTTATTAATCTTGCAATGGATTTGTCGTGGTGTCTCCAAAAATACACACGAAATTCAAAACATGTCAGCCAAATTCGATATTCTTTTGCTTTGCGAAACCTTTTTAATTTTTAATGATAGAGACAACTTACACATTGTCAAACAATGTAACTTAATTAGATTTGATAGAACGGTGAACAGAGGTGGCGGTCTCGTGATCGCTATTCGTAAGAACATAACTCCCAAGAATCCATACAATCTTTACTCAGGAGAATGAGCTTGAGACACTCGCTGTCTCCATTGATTTTCTAGCGAAATCACTACCGATGGAACGGACTTGGAAAAATTAGCGGAGAGCCCCGCTGTGGCGAAACGAGCTCTTCCCGGGGTGGTTCGAGGGCTCATAAACCAGTGCCACTAGGACGCTTCTCCAGGTTGCGGATCAGAGAAAGCCAGATCTTCGGATCTGGTCGGTGCTTTGCACCCGCGGACAAAAGGTTATACACCCCAAAATCCTAAGTGACTGCAAAAGTGACGAGTCGAGTTCGTAATGGTAAAGGGTGGTGCTATGTAACTTGTTTGTTGTAACAAACCTGGTGTGCTTATGAGTTGGGTTTTCCATCGCATAGGGACACAAAAGGCTTTCATAAGGTTGCATAGCACGGTGGACTCTTAGACATCGCCTGTTTTGACAAGAGTCACATGCATCCCAAGAGCCGAAAGGATTCTAAACTGAAGTTTCCGAGTGGCTATGGTAAAGGATGGTGTTGTGTGTCATTGACATGTAAATCCTGACGAGATGAGAGCACGAGTTCTTCTGCTTTCGTGCCGCACAAGGTATTCGGGCTAGGCATGCTTCACAAACTTGGTGTCATCTAAGTCAAAATGGCTTGGATGAGACAATGAAACCTCCGCGAGGTCCCCGCTGGGTACTGCACTTGTGTTATCCTGGTCAGCAAATGATTGGGCGAAAACAAGTGTTGCTAAATCGTTGTTCCTGTATGAGGCACCTTGGTCTTCTTACGCTATTTTGGTCAGAACTGACTTTATAACGGCAGTTTTTCCATCAACGGGACTTCCCTTCCGATGCATCTCCAATGATCCCGTGTATATAACGGGATCATTTGTGTATTCATTATGTACGGCAGAAAGTTATTATCACTGAAGGCAAATGGCCGGTAGGAGTGACTAAGTCCCGCGTGTTCCTTGGACTCGAACGGGGTCTTTGATCTTCTTCTATCACGGCGTGTGAGTTGCGTGTTTTCGAGCAACTACTCGGGCCGCAACCTGCAGAGTTGCGAGGGCTTGGAAAGGGCCTGACCCTTACCGAGGGTGACGTATTGTCTTCCCGACTTCATGGAAATCGGTAGATCCCATTTGGATCGACGCCGGTGGACGTTCCACCCCGTTACGCTCGCAGGCGAGCTATGCTGGTTAAGCCCATATCAGGGAAGGTACAGCATGTTAAACTCTTCCACGATGTCTCCATCGATTCTTCTCTTGGTAAACCATTAGTGATCTCGGTATATAGAGTTCCTGATACAATAACCCTTGTAAACCACTAGAAAAGATTATTCGAATCGATCAAAAAAACCAACTCTTTAATCTTTCTTGGGCGGTGACTTCAACTGCTACAATACCTTTTGGGGTAGTTCTGACAACTGCACTAATGGGTATAATCTTTGCGACATGCTTCTTAATACGGATTTCATTCTGTTAAATGACGGTTCAGTCACATGTGTAGGATGATCTGCTAACCCTGGCTGAATGCTGGATATTTCTTTTGCTACTCCTAACCTATACCCGCTGGCTTCCTGGAGTGTCCACGACGACGCAATGGGAAGTGATCACTTTCCAGTCTTTTCTTCTTTCGCAATCGCGGTTCCTATCTCTTCCTTTTCGTCACACAAATACAACCTTAAAAAAATATCTTGGCCACTCTTCTCTCATAAGCTCTCTGCCCTCATTGAATCTAATTCCGATTCTTTACACTCTGCAGATCCTTTATCTGCTTACGATAATTTTTTAGAGCTAATAGACTCAGCTATTAATTTCTCAAGACCACCAATTAAACCTAAGGGACCTGCCTCTTCTACACTGAAAACTTTTTGGCACATCTGTCAAATTTAGCTACTTTCAATAGTTGCATTTTAACTTTTGAGCAGCAGTAGCGCCACATTTGAGCAGGTTATTGCACTAATCTTCTCGCGCTACCCTCGCCTGAACGTTTGGTGCAGCTGGTATGCCAAATATACAAACAGCTGTAAGATCGGTAAATTGCAGTAAATTGTTAATAATTCGAATCTAAATACACGTCAAAAAACACGTGCTGCAGTTAGGATCAGTGTTAAAAAAAGTTTTAATGTAAAAAATTTGATTTCAACATGAGTTTTGAAAAAATCATGACTACATTTTTTAATAAATATGACTTCAAAAATCTACAAATTATTTCAAATTGTTATATAATTAATTTGCATTTAAATTCACTTTTAATTTAAAATCTGTAATTATATTTAAATTCTTTTTGGATAACATAACCTCATTCCGTATATATACATTATTTTTGTATCTTATACATATTATTATCATTTGTATTTACGCACAAGTACATTTTTTAACATTTTTTATTTTATTTATAAAATAGAATTTTTAGTTACTTATTAGTAATAGTACAGGTCTTTTGAATAATTAATTTGTATATAAAATTTCCTATAATTTGAATTTTTCCTATGTTTTTGTTTTGGTATAGGTCATGGAGTTAAAAAAACTTTTTATTTGCTTTAAGCGATTCCCAAATTTGCAAAATTCTTGAAGCTTGGGAATTCGCAAAATAGTTGACTTTATTTCAAAATACAATTTTGAAATAGGCCAAATAAGTACCCTTATTTCCAATAATAATTTTAATAATCAATTAAAAGAAAAGATAGAACAGTTAAATGATTGTGAAAATCAGGTACTTGAAGAAAAACAATCGATTGATATTAATATAAATCAGAAGTACTCTAACCTTACATTGTCCAATTGTAATGGCCCTTCGACTTCTTTTTTAAACAATGATACAGAAAACATCTTTGTCCCAAGTAACTTCAAATTCAAAAGATCAGAATCTTGGTATTTTTGTTCTCTAAATATTTTTTATGTTTATTATTGGTTTATATTATAATTTGTACACATTTTGTTTAGGGAATTTCAAATTTATTCAAGACGACCTTTTTTACTTATTAAACTCCTCTTTGGAAGGTCGAATTGTTCTCAGAGTTTATGAAAACACAAAAGTTGTAGATTTTTGTCGTCTAAAAAATCTAATAATTTTTCAAGAATTATCAAAAAATCCTTTTCACTTCAAGTAAGACCCAGCACCCTTTAATCTACTTTGGTTTTTAATAAAATATTATGTTTTGTTATAAATAAAAATTGTAATAAGTTCATTAACTAAAAGAACTTAAATATCTTCACTTATGTTCCTTTAAATTTCAAATTTCATTTTGACTACTATTTAATTTGAATTAACATTTTTAATAACATTTTTAATTTGAGAATAGAAGCTAAAAAGTTTTTAAAACTTTGGAAAGAATTTAAGGAGTTATTTCCAACTGAAGATGAGGACCTATTTTATATTCCATATTGCCGATAAGAAAAAGAAATTTTAAATGCTTGAGGGTGCCGTCCAGCTAAGGCGGCCAAGGAAGCAGTTTTCGTCCACTTTAATTTTGTTTATAACTTTCGTAATTAAATTATTTGCTTCAATTTTTCTACGTAAATGAACTCAATTCATTCTATTTTAACGATAATACAATAACTTAATAATTTAATTTACATTATAATAGGGGAAATTTGTAAAAGTGGACGGAAACTGGGTTCACCACGGTATATTAATTTTATATAGATATGGATACAGAATGTAATATTGATTGCTTGACGGACTTAAACCAACAAAATAATACCATTACTTAAATAGCGAAAAACTGGGAAAATAGTTATCAAGATAGAGCAAAATTATTATGTGAAAAAGAAAAAAATAATCAAATGTTAAAGATGGAAAAGTATTTTTAAAGATGGAAAAGTATTTTAGCAGCTTTCGGTGCTTGTGCTCACCCTATGGGATTCTATTGGTAAAAAATACAATCTTTTTATTATTATTTAAAAATATAACTATTTGGTACATTTTGGTACTTATAATAAACGTACTTTATTAGTTTGCTCATTACTATTTTGCATTATTAAGTATAAAAAAATTTTTCGAAGAATATATATTAAGTTATACATTTAAAAAAGTATTATAAAATATTTTTGAGTTGAACGTTATCATGAAAACCTTGACATTTGTCAAAAAAAATTAAGTTGATTTAAATTATGATTTTTTTTAAATTAACGGCTTGAGATAGATTTTCAAAAAATGACCGAAAATTACGGAGCTTTAAATATAATTTATATCCAGAGAAAAAATTAGTGATTGTGCTAATCAATTTAATACCAACTGGCCAAATTGGGCAAAGAAAATTCTGGTTATTGCTAAACAATCGAGAAATAGAAATATTACTTAATTTATTTTAAAACACAAGGAGTTAATTGATGAAGGTATAAAGTAAATTTCAAATTTTATTAGAGCTGCGCAAGAAACTCGAATGAGTCGAGTCGAATCTAATTTTATCTTTCCTAAATCTCAGGCAATTTAAATATTAATGTAACTTAATTTTTATTTAGTTTTGAAAATGCACAATAATTTTTTCTGAAATTTATTTACATTCTTAAATGTTTAAATTTATTAGAGATCTTTATCTGCTTGAAAACACGACTAAAACTTGGCTCGTTTAGACCTGAACTTGACATAGATGGAAAATTCTAATTGACTGAATTTTTTTACTTTTCTGCAAAAACATAATTAATATGCATGCTGAGACATAGTACATGGTTTAAATAAAACATTTTTATCGGAATCCACGATGATTTACTTGCATTGCTTTTATTACCTCTTTGTATGAAACCAACATACAAGAAAGACAAACCTGTTCTTACAAAAGAGGAAATTATAAACTCTTTCATTTGACACGTTGAGGTAAGTAAATTCATTATAACCGAGAATTATTAAATTGAATTATAAATCTAAAAAATATTTTTTGCACCATTTTATAAATTGGCCACACATCAAAAAGTGCTTTATTCTAAAAGCGTGTAACTTACAAATTTTCAAAATATACATGATCTATCACAAGCTCAAGAAGTCAAAGAAAATTGGTTTTTGACACGGAAGGAAGAAGTTTTGCCTTATTTAGTGTTCAGTGTGACACCGGTCACTTGGTGGAAGGGGAAAGTGACTGGGCAAGGAATTTGAAATAATAAAGGTGATGATAATAACAAGGGTAAATGGGAGTAAGGAAAGTAATAACACAAGGTTCATAGAAAATACTTTTATATTCTAACAACCCCCTTTTTACATCCCCCTGCAACAAATGACACTTCAAAATAATCGTTTATAACGGTTTTTGACTCGTTGGAGGCGTTGGCGGTTGTCGTCGTGGTCCCGTTGGAGGCGGCGGCGGCGGTCTGCTCCAGGAGCAGGGCGGGACGTAAAATTAGTTGCCCGGTTGTTTAGGTCGCGGGGCTGAAGCGGCTTGTGAGGTAGCGTAGGGGGAAGCGGGATTGGTGACCCAGGAGTCAGCTCTAAGATGTCAGAACCGCTGTCGGACAAGGCTAGGTCCTCCTGTAGCCTGGAAACGGCGATGGGAATCAGGGGGCTCCCTGATTCTGCTAAGCTCCTAATCGGGCTGATTAGGGGCCGTGGCGGGGATAGCAGGACCAGCGGTGAAGGTGGCGCGTTCTCCTTCCCGACCTTAGAAGGCGTGGTCAGGTCTACGACTGGCGTCGAAGCCGGTTTCTCGGGTGTCAACACCAGAGGGCAGTGAGGAGCCTCGTAAGGCACCGATTCCAAATACTCCAAAAGAGCATCGATCTCCGCCTGGACCTTAGGCTTTCGAGGGGACAACTGCAGACAATTCCGAGGAGTGGGGACGTAGGAACAGTTCGCCCAGTCGATTTATCCACAGGTCGGATGATACGGCTCTACGAGCCGTACGGTGGTGGTGAGGTTCTCGATACTCCGTACGGTAGGGCCCACTGCCGCCGGTTTGGTAACGGCCCCTTGTTTCTGGAGTCGGGCTTGGTGTTGCTGCGCTCGTAGCTGGCTACGCTCCTTCCTACTAGGGCCGGCGCGTTTACCTTTTGACCTCTAATGTGGAACGGCATAAGTCAGAAGTCAGTGAAATCCAAGGAGTTACGGGTTCAAGACAACTTGGAAATTGGTAAAACGGGAGGGGAGGGATGCACCGTCCACGGAACGCGTAACGATGAACAGGAGGAAGGTGTTCGTGTTATCCGCGAAACGCGAAATAGCGTGAAAAGGGGGGAGAGAGCCACCCCCGGAAAGCGAAATAGTTCGGAAGGAGAGGGGGTAGGAGCGCCGTCCGTGGAACGCGAAACGGTGTAGAGAGGGAAGGTATTGGCACTATCCGCGAATCGCGAAATAGCGTGGAAAGGGGGGAGAGAGCCACCTGCGGAACGCGAAACGGTGTAGAGAGGGAAGGTATTGGCACTATCCGCGAATCGCGAAATAGCACGAAAGATGGGGGGGAAGAGCCACCCGCGGAACGCGAAATGGTTCGAAAGGAGAGGGGGTAGGAGCGCCGTCCGCGGATCGCGAAACGGTGTAGAGGAAGAAGTTATTGGTGCTATCCGCGAAACGGGAAATAGCGTGAAGAGGGGAGGGGGAAGAGCCACCCGCGGAACGCAAAATGGTTTGGAAGGAGAGGGGGTAGGAGCGCCGTCCGCGGAACGCGAAACGGCGTGGAGGAGTGGTTTGGAAATGAAATTAAATGAACACTCAAAAATGGCTGACTGAATTTACCTTGGCTTGGTTCGGAAATGAAGTCACACACAATGTTCACTTGTAACAATTTTATTTTTTCACTTTGCTGTGGAAAGTACAGTTCTGTAGAGGTACTTTCCTATGACAGTGGAAAGGTACACTATTTTCGCAAGCAGAAGTAGACAGTTAAAGGCGGAAAACTGAGTGACGAAAGGACAATTCTGCTCAGCTTATATACCTAACCAGGGTCAATAAAAGTTTGTCCCTTGGAGGGGCTGAAGGTAGAATTGTCTTTTCGTCTTTACAAGCGAAGAAAATTTTAAAGCTAGTTAAAATAAGAAAACTAACGCTATAATTTTAATGTTAATAATAAAAAAAAATTAATTGTGTTATTAAATTATCGGTTAACACTATTAAGAATACTAAGAAATATTAAGAACGGTAAGAAAGTAAGAATTTATAATAATAACTATATTAATAATAATAATAATAATAATAATAATAATAATAATAATAATAATAATAATGAAAATAATAATTATAATAATAATAATAAAATTGTTAATAATAAATAATAATAATAGTACAAGTTATAAGAAAAAGAATAGAACGCTATTAGATTTACACTCTGAAATAATTAATCTTCCAATAATATTTCCAACATGGCAGTGTTCGATAACACCCTTTTTTGGGTTAGCCGATGTTGTTAATATTATGCATAATTAAGACTTTTTTGACTGCTTGCGTGAATTCAAACGAGCTCGGGTTTCCCCGCACAGCTGGGTGTAAATAGCCTAGTTACCTGGGCCTTCCCCATTTAAGGCGCAGGGATTTTCCTAGTTTTATAACTCTCGACGAGCTCTAATTTTTACAACCTCCGGATTTTCCAATTTTTACAGTCAGGGTATTTTGGAAAACACAACGATTTTGGGTTTTTCCCAAACGGATATTTTTTAAGAGGCATGCGGGGAAAAAAATGGCTTTAAATGTAAAGGTGAGAGCAACGCGTAACAAGTGGAAAAATAGAAATCCTATAATTTTTTGTTGTATTAAACAACGAAAATTATGGTTACAATCAACCTCTAAAAGATGTACAAGCTTGTTATGAGAGCCTTTCTGCCTTGCAACGATGTCCAAAAGCTTGTGACTTTGTATGGGATTTTCTTGCCAGAGCTGTTTATAATTTCTTATTTATAAAAGCTTCCTCTTCCGTTTTGAAATTTATATCAAAGCTCCAAAGAATTAATTTACCAACATTAATTGGTTCAAAAAAAAAAAAAAATAAATAACGGCAGATAATCTGATTGTAAATATTTTCAGTAAATTAACATTTCATAATGAATTTATATATTTATCAGTGCTTTTACTGTTTCTACAAAATTTAATTTTTTTTACTATAATTTCACATTTAGCGTGTTTAAATTTATGTTTTAAAAGACTATTCTGTATTAAAATGCAATTCCCTTAAACTATTATTATTCTAATTTTAAAATTTTAAATTACATAAAAAACCTTTTTAATTCTATGTGTTTTGAAAATAAGTTTTGATTTTCAAACTATATTTTCCATTATATTTTTACACTTTTTAAATTTATTTTTCATATTTGTTATTTAATATTTGTTTGGGCATTTTACGCATTTGTAAAAATTTATATGTAAATAAAATTCATAAGTTTATCTTTAAATACGACAGGTATTTCGAAAACTAATTGTAAATAAAGTAAATTAGATTTATAATTTTGTATAAGCTGAAAATTTTATTTACAAGTTACATACGAATTCAATTTCCAACTTAAAATAATTTATAACTGCTTCTTCATAAACCATATTTTGAAACGACATAATGAACATTTTTTTTAAATACAGATAGAACAGGAGGTATCAGTGTCAGACCTGAAATTTTAACTAATTTACTTTCGATAATCTTTTCATTAATTACATATGAGTAGAGATGATGATCAAAAGTTGTTTCCTCAAAAATGTTTAAATAGTAATAAAGTTGATCATCTCAATAAATTATGTCAATGATCTAACCAAATTCTATTTCGCTTTTTTCATGTTTACAACTAAGAACATTCCGATTTGATACGCAGTATAGCTTATTTCAACTTCTTTAAAAAACTCACAAGATTCATTTTTTTGTGCATCAGTAAAATAAAACACTTCAACATCTTTTTTAAGAGATCCAAATTCAAGATTCGTTTCAAATGTCAGAGAATGATTAGTTTGACAGAATTTTAGTGCTTGCTTGGTTGCGATTGTTTTTAAAAGGTTTTTTTTACTAGAAGTTGATACTGCACTACTTTTCACTTAGCGATGGTATGATAAGTATCTCATACTGGATTTAATCAATGGTCCATTAGTTAATAAAATTCTCGGATAGTGAGTGGAATGTGGAACTTTGGTTTGAATTGCCCATAAAGTTTTGAATAGCCTTGAAGAAGTTCTTTTATGAGTTTTTCCAATTCTTTTGCATAAGTAGAACGTACGCGTAGAGACATCAAAATATCGACAATTTTACGTAACGTTATGAATGAATTCCAGTTTACATCAGATTGAGGAATAAAATTGCCTATAATTAATCCAAAAAATCTAACTATAAAAAGTGTTTCTGCTGCTGAAAGTTTTAACTTTAATTTATTATTTGCGGGTTCCAATTTAAAAGGCGGAGTCTGATTTTGATCTTTAGGATAATAATTAAAATTTTTGTATTCTAGTATTTAAGTTTTGCAGAGTAAAGTAAATTTTAAAAAAAATAAAAGACTTCAAAATCAAGCTTAAAACGTATTTGCAAACACTTTCTCTAACACGTCATGCATCATATCAGCACTAAGATTTTCGGTTATATGAAACCCATTGATTTCATTAAAAACACAAGGTTCTTTAATTCCAGTAAGCGACTCATCATCTTTTTTAACATCGTCTGTATAATTTTTTTAATTTCTTAATTTGGATTCATTTTCAGTAGGAAAATTTAAGTATTCGTCTATTGAAGTTTTGTAAATCCTGCAACACAATTTTGCATTGAACGACTCTATGAAATCGCATATACAATTCAAACCCAAATTGTCACCTAAAATTGCGATTAATTGAAATTTCACACGTATTGTCAAACCATCAACATTAATCAGAATTTATGTTTCTCTTAAAAAATTTAATTCTTCAATAAGTGTTTTAAAAACTTTTTCGTTACTGCTTCTTTTTTATCTTTAGAGTAAAAAATAGTAGAAAAAATAATACTATTTAGGCGAGAAGCGATATGAGGTAGTAAACAAGCAATTGATACGTATACGATTCCGAATTTGTTGACACCAGCGTGACTTCCTAATAGGTTCCCTACTTCTAAGTCATCGAAAAAAACGTAGAGTGTTAAAACCATGTGCAAATAACCCGGGTATTTCTAAAAAGATTTGTAAACGTTTGGGAAGTGGTATGTGAATTCCGTAAATGGTTTTAGGTGAAAGGATTTCTTTATCATCAATTATTGCGTTTTCAAAGCTTGTACCCATTGAAAATTCTTATGGATCGATCAAACCTCTTTTTTTAAAATAAGGTAACGTTTATCTTCTGTATTAACGTTATCAGAAACGTGACTGTACTTTTCAAAATAGTGATCGATTTGTTTTAGAGATTGACTTGAAATATTTTCGTGTTTTAGAATGTCCATGTGATCCATTTTTAATGAAGGCAAATGTGTAGTCTTAACGAAGTCTTGTAAATAGTTAACAACATCCTGAACGATTTTTCTAGTCAGATTTGGATCACCATAGAGAGCTAAGATGAAACCAAATAGATGATTTAATATTAATATATAATCCATTTTTACGAAATATACGTATAACCAGCAACGATTGAGTACTGTCAAAGTTTACCTCAAATAAAAAACGTTATATTTTATCTACAAAACTAGCTGTCGAGCCCGCCTTCGGCGGGCGTCTCAGCTGACCCGCGCGTCCAAAGTGCTGGTAGGCAAAGTATTTTTTTACCCACTACCATGGGTAAGAATAAATGTGATTCTAAAAATAAAAAAAAAATCTTTCTGTCTGTCTGTCTCACCAAAATTGTTTACATTCATCACTTAGTAACTACTGTTACATCCCAGTAACTTAAAATTTTTCCTTTCTTAAGGGTGTTCATTCTGAAACTTGTACTATTATAAAACTTGTTACCATTACTGGATAATTAC
>WNHD01007108.1:0-13714 GCA_011057455.1 Ganaspis sp. Gsp50 | reverse complement strand
CATAGTGCTGAGCAATTTACCATCAAATCTTTGTGCTTAAATCTATTTGTGAAAGTTCATTTATTTAATCTCGGAAAACGAAGTGATATGTACAATTGGACCCTAACGAACTTTTTACATATTCAGTACGCCGGCCGGCTCAACTTCAAACACATTGTCTCAAAGAAGTGGAAAAAGAAGGATTAATAAAATAGCATATATCCAAAACAAATCTTCTTTTTACAAACTGCTCCAGTCGTAAGGTGCTGTATTTTCTTTAAATTTTGATCTGAAAATTTGATTTTACGCTTGAAGCCAGCTTTTGTGTAGTGATCTAAACATTTGGTTTAAAGTGGTGAGTGCGCGTTTACCAAGGTCAAACTTTTGTTATGATGCCTGACAACAGAATCTCTTTCTATACTTGCTTATTATTATCTGCCAACAACACGAAGAAATAGCTACATTCCAAAATTCTTTGTCCCACACAGTATTTCACCTTGAATTTTATTCCCTTCAACACTCTTTCTCCCTCACTCACAGTTCTTCCTATCTCTCTCCGCATTAAACATGTAAATACACTTCCTCAGCTCAATTCATCACTCTCTCTCTGATTTCTTCTTTCCCTAATTTATTCTATTATTCGATTACAACATTCTTCTTCCTTTCCTTTTCTTTCTTTTTCTTTTCTCTTTTTCTCCTCTTTTTTTTCTTTTTATGCATTTTATTTCATTTTATCTTATTTCTCTTCTCTTCTTCTCTTTTTTGATCCTTTCTCGCGGCATTCTTAGCTTCTCTTTTTTTGCACTCCTTTTAATGAAATTGACCACTACTTAAATTCAAGCTACTATTTTTTTTTCTCTGAGTATTGTCGCTTGATAAGAGGATTTCTTTTCTCTTATCCTTTATTTTTCTTTGTTTTTCTTTTTTTCTCTTATAACTAGGGATACTGAAAATATGTATAATATCATATTGTAAATAATAATAGTCGCTGGAAGGGGTTGGAATGATTTGCTCCTTTTCATGTTATTCTTTTTCTGATGCTATCTTTAGCTTACTCAACGCTTAAGAGTATTAATCTTTTAGAAACCGTTTCAATGCTTGCCTAAATCTAGCTTGTTGGAGTTGGGGTGTATGTAATAAAAAAAAATTTTTTAAGCTTAATTGATCTGACTAATATTAGTCCTTTTTTTAGGAAACAATGGATGAGAAGTTGTCTGGGGAATTGTCGAGGGAACAACATCTTTCGGACCCCAGCACCAGTGGGAATACGCATCGTGGGGGATTCCGTGGGAATCCTAGGAAGCCCAGATTCAGAACATATCGGTCCAAACGGCGAGGATCTGATCCAGCTATCGGCTCAGTCCCCTCCCCTCACTCGGGTGCAGGGCAATTTAACAACGCCAAATTTCCTCCCAGAAATTCTCAAATTCTTTGGAAGGATCCCCTCTTAAAAAAAAAAGGGTCGAATCCTGAACTCTCTCTCTCCTCGGATGATTGCTCTTCAAACCAGGAGAAGAGACAAAGATCTCCCAATTCTTCGGATAACCCTCCTTCGCTAAATAGTACCGTTTCCTCTTTGACACGACACTTGAATAAGAAACAAAACTTCAAAGGATTTTCTGTTCCCGGCTCACAACCACAAGTTTCTGAACAAAAAATAACAAATGACTCCTCGGGTGCTAACAAACAGCATGTAATCGCTTCAGGATCTGCCGGTCCCCCTTTAAGGGATTCAGATCAATTCCCAAGGAGTTCAGTCCTTGAATGGCACAACCCAAACACCCCTTCTTCCCCTAGAGGTTATGGTCCTTCCGCTGTTGCTCCGTTTATGGTATATATGGAATGTACTATTCCTGGGAGAAACATCGGAAAGATGGACCCATTCCTAGTCGAGGAACTCGTTCGCTCCCTCCAGGAGGGAGAAAAAAAGATTCATGTTTCCGGACGGAACCAACTGAAGGTCCTTTGGGAATCTCGTGACATTGCCAATACTTTCCTGAATTCTGAGAGGGTGATCAATAAGGGTTACCGAACGTTTATTCCTGATTTTCTGATTAAAAAACGCGGTTTTAATACAGATATTCCAGCTTCCCGCTCAGTTGATCAAATCGCTAACGGTCTTGACAATGAGTCTCTCTCGATGATTTCTTCCATCCGAAGATGTGTCGATAGGGGTGGTTCTCCGGTGGATAGGGTTGAATTTTCCTTTGACACTCCCTTCATTCCAAGGTTGATTTATGTCGCTAACGTAGCCGTTCGAATTACTCCGATAATTCCTCGACCTTTGAGATGCTTCAGGTGCCAGCGTTTCTCTCATGCGGCGGAGCAGTGTCGTTCCACCCATCCTTCGTGCGAATACTGCTCCGAATCGCATGCAACCAACGCGTGTCTGAATACGCTTGCAAGGGCCAAATGCGCAAATTGTAAGGGCCCTCATAAATCCTCTGATCCCTCTTGTCCCATTTTTGAAAGGGAATACATTATTTCAAGAATAAGATATACTAATAACTGTAATAGGGTTCAAGCATTGGAGCTCCTGGCAAGAGACACTTCTGAGAAGACGGTCCCGTCCTCTCCACTCAACACTCCTCCGATACTTTCTCCATTCAAATCGAAACAACTTCAGAACCAGGAGGATGATCGTGACCTTGTTAGAGGGAATCTTGACCCATCAGACGTTTCCATGACTAGCTCCTCTTCCAATTTATCTCACCCCAATTCGCAATCCCAACCTCCTCATGCATCATCATCCCTCAGGATTGAAGACCGACTGAACATTGATGATCTCTTTTCCCAAGAAAATGCTAAACTTGAACACCTTATAAACCTAAGTTCCTCTGTTGGAGGAAGCAAAGACGTCACGACCTCAGTTCCATTTCAGGATACCCCGGTGGACAGGATTGACAAGACACTGACCACCTCTTAGGTCTCCGTCTGTCATGTGTAGTTTGGAGGTCTCAACACGTTGCTTCTTCCTCTCTTTTTTTTCTTTTTTCTTTTTTCTTTCTCTTTTCTCTTACTATTTGCATACCCCCAACTCCAGATTTGGAGTCGCCATTAATCTTCTCATATTGATACCACAAATCAATCTCTTTGTTTGATTCGATTCAGCCTCCATTTTGGCTCTCGATATTTTACCATATTTTTTCTTTTATTTCTCTCTCCTTTTCTTTTATCTTTTCTCTTACGGTAAAATACTATCCGAAGCAACCCTTATTGCAGCCCTTATACGGTTTCACAATTTAGTTACCTTTTATTTGATAGGTTTTGTTTTGTTTTTCTTTTTTTTGTCTCCTCTTCTTCTTTAGTTTTAGTCATATCATTTTCAATTTGAAGTTTATGAATAATGCTACTTTCTAGCTTCCAATTGTTTGTAGGCCTATTGTTCCTACTGGTCGTTACTCAGTTACATTTTAACTATTCAATTACAATGAATCAATCGAAGAAAACTTTACGCTTTGCAAACTGGAACGCCCATAGCGTATCTAATAAGAAACCAGAAATCGAAGCACTACTTTACAAACATGACTTAGATCTCCTCGCAATTTCAGAAACATGGCTCACAGCGGCTACTCCCAACTGGAATATTAGAAATTACTACACATATCGTTGCGACAGAAATGGTCCCAATCCAGGTGGAGGCTCTCTGATTCTGTGTAGAAGTGATCTCTTGATCACCCCTTTGACTTTATCAGGCACATATCTTTCTTATCTCGATGTGGTAGGGATCAAATTTAAAACTTCCAAGGGCTCTATTCAATTCTTATCAATCTACGCCCCTCCTAACGTAAATATCCCTCCTTCTCAATGGAATGAACTCTTCATGGAGCTGGATCCTTCCAGTCCCATTATAATTTGCGGAGATTTCAATGCTCATGCAACAACTTGGGGTGCTAACTTCAATTCACGTAGAGGTAATGACATTGTGGACGCTATTGAGTACTTCAGATTAATCCCCTTGAATGACTCTGTCCCAACATTCGATGATCAGTCCGGCAGACGGAACAACAATCTAGATCTCATCTTTGTATCCGAATCTCTGATTCCCTATACTGACTGTAATGTGACCGAAAATTCGTATGGTTCTGACCATTTACTGGTAACGGCAACTCTCGATTCCTCTATTAAAAGCTTCAACTCTCTTTCCTCTAGGCTTAACACTAAAAAGGTCAACTGGCAATTGTTCTCTGCGAAGATCGATTCCCAAATTCCAAGATTTGAACAGGAACTCCTTGATCTATCAGATCCGTCGCAAATATACGACCAATTTATCGATCTTATTAGATCAACTCTCCTGACATGTGGAGCTTTCTTTCCAAACAACTCGACAAAAAATCGAAAAGCTAAACCTCTTTGGTGGGACGCAGAATGTGACCTAGCTTTAACTAAGAGAAGGGATGCCCGTAGATTGTTCAGAAAATACCAATCGGAGGAGCTTAGAGTGAATTTCCGGAAGATAGACGGGGAGGTCAAATGGTTCCTCAGAGGCAAGAAAAACACCTCTTTTAAAGATTTCTGCGAACAGATAGATGCTTCACTGGGCCTGGCGAAGATTTGGGGCATAATTAGAGCTTTTGCTACCGCAAACTCCCCATCAGAACCAACATTTGCAATGACCCAGAATCAGAGGTCTTTAAACTCCTTCAGGAAGACCTAGTAAAACCCCACATTCTGCCTAAGGAACTACCTTACTTTCCCGTGACTGATATAAACAACCCACTTAATAACCCATTTTCAGTATCAGAGCTCGATGCCGCACTAAATAAGTGCAAAAATGATTCTGCTCCTGGGACGGATGATATTACATATCAAATGATCAGAAGGCGTCATTTTCATTCCTAAACCAGCAGGAAAAGGTTTTCGCCCAATCTCCTTAACATCTACTCTATGTAAATTGTTCGAGAGGCTGATTCAGGGAAGATTGGAGCATCTGGTGGAGGGAAACAACTGGATCCCTCAAAACCAGTTCGGATTTAGGAGATCCAGATCGAGCTTAGATTGCGTGGCTTCCGTGGTCACCGACATTCAGAGGGGATTTTTGTCCGGGAGCTCTACTCTGGCTATGGCAATCGACATAAAGGGGGCCTTCAACAACATCCTCCCCGAGGCTCTCTACACGCAACTTACCATGCTGGAGGTTCCTGCGAATATGTTGAACTTTATCACTTTTCTCACCTCTAAGAGATTTCTCTTTTTCTCGAATAAGAACACCTCACCTAGAATCTCGGCGGTAGGCGTTCCTCAGGGAGGGGTTCTTTCTCCCCTCTTGTTCAACTTGACCCTGAGAGACATCGCCAGAATCTTGCCCAGAGGGGTAAGATTTACAATGTACGCTGACGATCTGCTAATATATGTTACTAGCTCTGATCTGAACACTGCTCTGCATCTCCTCCAAGACTCTATCGAAAGGCTTTCGGTCTGGTTGAGGAACCTCGGTCTCGAGGTCTCTATTCCCAAGACTCAGATTTGCCTATTTTCAAGGTCTAGACTCTTCCCGGAAGATCTCTCCCTTTCAATTAACAATCACATAATTAAGATTCAGGAATCACTACTCTATCTTGGAATTCTATTAGACCGCAAACTTTCATGGTCCCATCATATAAAACTTATCGAAGGCAAAGCGGCTAAAGCTGTGAACGTGATGAGAGCTCTGTCTCGAATCTCTTCTGGTGCCAACCCCTCTGTCCTTCTGACAGTTTACAGAGGTCTTGTACGAGCCCACCTAGAATGGGGTTGCCAACTCTTTGAATCAGCTTCCCCCTCTCTTCTCAAAAAATTGGATACAATTCAATTCGCTGCTTTGAGATCTGCACTAGGGTGCATGAAATCAACCCCTACAGATATTCTTCTATCAGAAGCAAATGAACCTCCGCTCTCCATTCGTAGAGCAATGTTAGGAAATCGGTTCATTTTAAGAAACTACACGTGGAAAGAAAATCCTCTCATCCCCAAACTCCAAGATCTCAATGGTCAAATCAAAAATCTAAAAACAACGAAACAATTTGTTAACAATTTTTCCCTATTGCAAGCCTTTAACCGTACAAAAATTATTTGTGATAAAGTCCTCAGAACAAATAAGCCTGCTAACTTTGACCAGGACTGGACTGACCTCAATAAAGAGATTAATATTGATATAGATACGGGACTCCTTTTTAAAAACTCTACTCTTCCTCCTTCACAATTTGAAGATTTTTTAAAACAAAAATATCATGATTATACGTTCCTATATACTGACGGCTCTAACAATCCAAAACGGGACCGATCTGCATGCGGCTTTGTAATTCCGTCTATGGATATCACTTTGAGTACGAGACTTAATGATTTCTCTTCCCCTTCCACTTGTGAAACCCAAGCTATTATCTCTGCTCTCAGATTTATCGAAGAAAACCACATCCAAAAATCTGTGATCTGCACGGACTCTCGATGGTCTCTGACCAACCTGAAAAATCGCCCCTCTAACCCTCTAACATGCCCTCTTATCCATAGACTGGCAAAGGCTTGTCTGGATCTAGAATCTAGAAACTACCTGATTTCTTTTGTTTGGCTACCGGCTCATTCAAATATTAAAGGCAATTCTCTGGCAGATACAGCAGCAAAATCAGCCCTTAACCTCCCCATTGGTAACTTTAAGGACGTTCCTTTCACTGATATTAAAAAAGTTATTCAGAGAGATTTTGATGGTTGGGTCCTATACGACTGGCCATACAAGAAAAGAGAAGGTACTCCAAACAAATACTTCTTTTGGATCAATAAAAAAACCCCCAGACCCTGGTTCAGTGATATCAAAGCACCAAGAAGATACATCAATCTTATTACAAGACTCAGATCCTCGCATGTCTGTACTGGGGAGCACTTTCGAAGGATGAACTGGAATCTCCCCCAGGGATGCGCCTGCGGGTGTGAACTTAAGACACTTTCTCATCTAATAAAAGACTGTCCAATTTTGGAAAGGAGAAGACAAGATCTTTTCACCTTTCTGAAATCCAGATCCCCTACCTTTGACAATCTGGATCCTGTCCTGGATGCCTTTTTGTATAACCCTGATGAGGAAATCTCCAAAAATATTGGTAGATTCTTTCATCAGGGCAATGTTCTTTTATAAGAATCAAGTTTTCTTCTCGCTTCTTTCAGCGTCGGTTCAGGAGTTCGGAGTACTCAGGGAAGAATATAAATTTTTATTTTTTTTCTTTTTTCTTTTTTTTTTTTTCTTTCTTTTTTTTTTTCTCTCTGTATATTAATTTTTCTTTTTTTTTATACTCTATCCCTCCATCTTCTCTATCACCTTAACTCTTCTTTCATTCTCCTACAAAATGTAATTTTTGAATCTCCCGCCTTTCCACAATGTTCCTAACACTCATTCAACTATATGTAGTTCATCTCTACTCCGGTCTGCCTGATTCAGCCGCGTCCACAGACTGCGATATGAAGAGGAACACAAGTGCTTACCTTAAAAACTACTTCGAGTGCTAACAACGACTACAACCGAACCCTGGTCTAAAACTCTGTTAGAGTCGCGATCTACAATTTATTTCATTTACGTGAATATTAGCTGGCTGTATGCATCTGCAATAGGCCATTTCAAACCCAAAAGAAAGAATTTTTATTTTCTATTTCCTATTTTTCCTGAATGTAAGAATCCACTTTCTATTCTTGGAAACTATTTTCCGATTTTGACAAAAATTTGTTGATTTCTCGCTTAATTTTTAGCTTTTAAAAAAAAGTTTTCAATTTTACAATTTTTTCCATTATTTAGATATGTACCTACCTAATTAATTTTCAATTTTTGAAATGCGTTTCAAATTTCGAAATTGAATTTTCATTGTCAAAAGTAAGTTTTGAATTTTGGAACTGTAATTTTTAAATTTTAGAACTCAACTTTTTCGGAAGAGAAATAATAAAATATAACTAAATTAAATTAAAAGTTTCAGTAATTATTTATTTATACATGAAAAATTTGTCTTGAGTTTAAAATTTAATGTTTAATTGAAAAAATGCATTGTTGAAACATCAAACTATTCTTTCCATTTCAAAAAATAATTTCAGCTTTGATTATTTTCTTCAATTCTGATTCATTTGAATCATTTTCATCATTATTTCATATGGATAATTTTTACATTCTCATCAATAACGAGAGTGTATTTTATATTTGTTTTAGTTTTACATTTTTAGAAAACATTTTAAAATTCGAAATATCGTATTCAAGAATTTTAAATTACTTTTTTCAATCTTAAAAATCCAATTTTAAAATAAGACTCATTATTCAATTTTATACTTCATTTCCGAATTTAAGAGCTCGTTTTTTAATTTTTTATCACACTTTTTGTTCTTTGGGCACATATTTCAATCTTAAAACTCGTTTCTTAATTTTAGGACACACGTAATCATTAACAATTTTTTTCCAGTATTAAAACTCAGTTTTTAAATTTTATACTTTGTTTAGCATCAATTTCACACCTAACTTCTAATTTAGAAATTAATTTTGCTCTTTTTAGATATAGATACTTTAGATACTTTAGATACTTTAGAACTAAATTCCTTAAATTTTAGAATTCATTTTTTTCTTTACAGATTTTTGTCTATATTGCTTTTTAACTGTACTGATTTTTAACTGTATTGATTTTTAACTGTGTTGATTTTTATCTTTATTCATTTTTACTTTATCACTCTTATATTTCAGAACTTTTTATTTTTTAATTCGAAGCTCTAATTAGAAAAAGAAACTCTCTCATCAACATTCGAACGATTCACTTCTCATTCTTATTTCTCAATTTTTGAAAATTCGAATTCCGTTCTTAATTCAAGACCTCGCTTTTAAATTTGCGAACTCATTTTTTAATCTTAAAACTCTTTGTTTGGAAGTATTTTCTAAATCTAAAGGTAATTTTTGAAATTTAAATATTTTTTTGATTATTGTAAAAAGTTTTTGAACTTAAAACTTATTCAATAAATAAAGATTAAAAAACCACTAAAACAACTATTACTAACAGAGAGAAACTTTACTAATTACAACTTATGTATTAATATGAAAAATAATTAAAACTCTTGCACTTGTTTATCAAAAATTGACAGAATTATAAAGAATCCTAAGTGCTAATTTAGTCAAAATTTCAATAAAATTGAAATAATGAATATTATAATATTAATTATCAACAAATAATATCAAATAATTATCAAATAATATTAATTATTATTATTATTATTATTATTATTATTATTATAATTAACAAATAACAATAATTAATAAATAACTTCTGAATTTACGTTTTTTCTTTAAAAAAAAAAAGATGAAGTAAAATTTTAATATATTGATAATTTGGCATGCCGATAATTTAAATTGATAATGTTGTAATGTAAGATTCTGTAATTTATAAAACATCAAACTTACCTTGTTATCCATGAGTTTTGCTATCCTGGTAATGTGTGGAACAAAGCCAGATGACAAATTATTATTTTCAGATCCAATGGCTGCAGCATCACCAACAAAAGCCCACTTGTACCTTTAAAAATAAATTAACGTTATTTACAAATAATTTCAAGACTTTCCATAATTATTACAAGAAGTCTACTAGAGAAAAAGGTTGTTTTTAAAGAAAAAAGTCTGCTTTTTTAAATAACAAAAAGAAATCTATATTATTATTATTATTATTATTATTATTATTATTATTATTGTTACTATTATCATTATTATTATTAAATTTATTATTTAAATCGTCAAAAATTAAAATTTTTAAATTTAAACCAATAAAAAGATGTAAAATTTGAGTAAACTAAAAATATAAATTCATATAAATTAGAACACAATTAAAATTTATATTATTATTTTTATTATATGCGTGGTTCGAGAAGTTCGAATTTTAACTTTATTATTCTGTACGAAAAAAGCTTAAAAATTTATTACTTCACAAATCGATTGCAATTTAACAAAAAATTTCTTGATGTATAAAAAGAAACAAAAACGTAAAAAATGAAGCTAAAATGTAAAAAATGAAGCTAAATGTAGAATAACTGAATACTAAAACGAATAAAACTTTTATAAAGCTCAAATAAATGAAGAAAATGTGCAAAATCAGTAGATGAAAAAAATTACCAATAAAAAGTATATTATTTTTAAAAATAAGAAAAATACATAAATCGTAAAAATAAAAATAAATAAGTGAAACAATGCTTCCCTATGAGGAAGCAAAAAGAATTACTTTGTTATGAAAGTAGAAAAGTCTATTATTGTACATCAGTAAATAAATAAATAAATAAATAAACAAAAATAAGTCAGTAAAATTGTAAAAAAGGGCTTAAAAAGGTAAAAAAAATGAAATTCAAAATATTTAACTTACATTTGAAATTGAGGAAGACGATGCGCAGGTAATAAAAGTGCCAAATCGAGTAATTTTGCAGCTGCCAGTTGAAGTTGCAACCAGTGAGGATGACCGTGTGCTTGAAGACCATTACTTGCATTAACAGTCCACGATGAGTCCAAGGCCGAGAGAAGTTTTATGTGTGAACTGTTGAATAAAAATAATTGTTTATTATTCAAAAATACCAAAAAAAGAATTAAAAGTGTAACTAATAAAAAGAAAAAGACAAATCACAAGAGTATAAATAAGCCCTTACGTCCCAATTTCCAGAACAGAATCACAAAAGCTCATGAAATTTCGTCCCCTTTTTCTCTCAAGTTTAAAACACTTGTTTTTTGCTATTTTTTTAAAACAGCAACAAAATGTAATTAAAATGTAATTAAGCACAAAATGTATTTAATACATTTTTTGCTGTAAATATGCATTTAATACAATTTTTCCTTACAGAGGAAGTATTTATTTGCTATTCAATTAATTTTTCATTTTCATGACAATTACATTTTTTCATTTTCATGACAATTAAATTTTTTCATTTCGTATCTTCAATTCTTATTCAATCTTTTATTTTGTATTTTCACAAAAAAATCAAATTTCAATTTTTCGGCCAGTTTTTAATTCAATCATGAATTTAACCACGACCATTTCTTACTCCGACTGAAACGATTTTTCAAATTAATAAAAATTTTACTTCATTTTCACCTTTTACTACAAATTTCTAAAAATTTGCCAAACATTTTGCTTAAGAGTTTAAGTTTGTTTTTCTTTCTTTTTTATTTGAAAAAAAGAACAAGTTTAGTTTTGTTCAAGGTTAAACTTTGTTAAAAAATGTTACGATTCGTCGAATTTGATTAACACATGTACCCATTTGCATGCATTATTATTATTTTCGAAAAAATTAATAATTTATTATTTCAACGCAAATTTGTAAACCTTGTGAGAGGCAAGCAGATTTATTTACATTTAAAATACTTAGAATGTACGCAAATTTTCTTTCAGAGTATATTCTATACAATAATTATATTATAATTATATTATAATATTTTTTATACAATAAATTTTGCAACGAAAAGAAAATTAACAAGTTCATTGAAATTTTGTGATTTTTATGCAATTTGAATAAGTTTTTAATTACCTGCTCTGCCGACTGGAATCCCAACACCAACCAATCAAATCACGGTAGCACCACAAATTCCATCAAATCGCGGATGCCAAAACAGAGCCAAAAACATCACTTCATTAGCTATTGTCTTTGTTAGTCAGGAAAGTAACATTAATTACGATGAGATGGAAAATGTAAACATGAAGAATTTATGACAAAAATTAGTAACGTCGTTAGTTAATGTGGACACATTTTTAAACTAAAGCTCGTATTAAATTGCAAGCTAAATAAATATTATGTCAAATTAGAATTTAAATCAAGACTGCAAAAACACTGCACAAGACTGCACATTCTCGCAAAAAGAAAATTAACTCACGATTATTATCCCAATTGCCAACCCAATTAATTTCCCAATTGCATTCTCAATTTTCCAATTGTTCCCAATTGTTTCACAATAATACAACAAATAAAAAATATTTCTTTTTTTAACATTGTGTTAAAAAGAAACAACTAAAAACTCCAAATACGTCGCATAAACTTTGCAATTTACGATTTTAGGTGAAAAAATGATGAATGAAAATTACACGAAAAGGAGATTGGAAAAAATGAATATGCCTGAGGGATTGAAAATACGTTTTGAAGCGAGTCTTTTTTTAAATTCTGTAATTTTGCAAAACCCAAAACTGAGGATTTAGTGACGCATGCACAAGCTGAGTGAACTACAAGCAATTTCGACAATCTGTTGTCTCTTTAATTTGAAAATGTACCTGAATTCTTCGGTATCGGTGGTAAGTTCCTGCTCGATATGAAGAAACACTTGAACTAATTCGCTGACAATTACAGGCCACAGAGAAGTGGCGTGTTGCGGAGACATTCGCAGCAGCAGAACTCGGAAGCATAAAAACACTTGAGCCTGAATTGACGGAATAACTTGCGGGAGTCGCAAACTGTCTGCCAATCGTTCTGAAATATCGAACAAAAAATTAAGTAAAAGAAAAAGAAAAAGAAAAGAAACAATGCTTCCTCTATAAGGAAGCAAAAACAAGAAGAGTTAATTATAAAAGTAAATCCAAGTCTGGGGAACATTGAGAAATACTTTGAATTATTTTCTAATTTGATTTTAAATGTTAAATAAACATCTGCAAATATTAGGAATCAAGGACAAAAAACTTTTGCTTTGAATTGTAAATAAAAAATAGTGAAAAATGCAAAATTACAAAGTAATTCAGAATAATAATTAAATAATGAATGCTTTCCTATGAGAAAGCAAAAATAATTACAAATTAGTTCAAAATAGTACAGGGTTTCAACAAATTTTTTTTCACAAAATTCCATGAGTTTTCCATTATTTCTATGAAGAAAATCGAAAAATTACAATGATATTTTTTAAAACATTTTTTAATTAAGAAATGAATTTTCTAATATTTTGTAATATAATGCAAGGTTTTTAAAAATAATTTTCTATAGAATTTACATTACTCAAGATCATTATTTTCAATTTTAAATCCGTTTGAATTATTTTGAAGTGTTTTTTAATATATTGAAATATTTTCAAGTATTTTGAAGTAGCCTGAAATATCATACTTTTAAAATATTTAAAAAAAAACTGATTTTAAAATCTGTTTATGCTTCTGTTAATGCTTAAAAGACTAAAATGTACTTTTAAATACTTTGAAATGTTTGGAACTCTTTTAATGTATTTGAAATTAATTCCAAGTATATTAAAATATTTTTAAGTATTTTAAACTTTTTTTAAGTTTGATGAATTTTAAAATATTTTTAAGTATTTTTAAGTTTTTTTAAGTTTGATGAATTTTAAAATATTTTTAAGTATTGGGAAGTATTTGGAATTAGTTAAGAGTAATTTAAAGTATTTTAAAATACTTTAAAGTATTTCTAAATATTTTGAAGACATTTTAAATATTTTGAAGTATGTATTTTTAAATATTTGGAAGCATTTTTAAATATTTTGAAGTATTCGGAAATACTTGAAATTAGTTTATAGTAATTTAAACAATTTTAAAATATTTTGAAGAATTTTTAAATATTTTTAAGTATTTGGAAGTATTTAGAATTAGTTTAAAGTAATTTAAAGTATTTTAAAATATTTTAAAGAATATTTAAATATTTTGAAGACATGCTAAATATTTTGAAGTAGTCTGAAGTATTATAATAATTTTAAAATATTTAAAAACTAGTGGTAAATTATCTTCATTTCATGAAGATTTTGCTTCCTCATAGAGAAAAGAATTTCAAGTTTTTAAGTAAATTTCTAATAAAATAT
>WNHD01007105.1:0-17568 GCA_011057455.1 Ganaspis sp. Gsp50 | reverse complement strand
C
This sequence comes from Ganaspis sp. Gsp50, assembly GCA_011057455.1. Classification (NCBI taxonomy): domain Eukaryota; kingdom Metazoa; phylum Arthropoda; class Insecta; order Hymenoptera; family Figitidae; genus Ganaspis; species Ganaspis sp. Gsp50. The sequence continues at coordinate 17,567 of WNHD01007105.1, read as the reverse complement.
ATGAATCTAGAAGCAAAACGCTTTTGTCGCTAGATACTTGCACATAAACATTTTCAAACCAAGTGTTTACAAGGTTAGATGTGAGTTTACCTGATTTTTAAGGTAACACTGAAACATTGTCTGGTTCAAAAAGATTTTTTTTTTACCACAAGTCCAAATTTTCCGTCTTTTTCCTGTAAGACAATCAGCAGGGGGAAAACAAAATACCATTCGCAGAAATTATGGGTTGAATTGCGTAACTATGGGTCATGGAGTGTACTGATTGCGTTAAGGCTGTGAACGTTTTTATACCTTTAAACGATAATGTTCTTCCCGAATGCATTTCTAAATCGAAACCTGATTGGTCAGAATTAAAAATATTTTCTTCTCCAACCATAGAAATGTCAGTTCCTATTTCTTCCACAAATTTAGTGGATACTTTTTCCAGTTGATCTGCATCTAATATCGACTTCCTTGTAACAAATTTGTTAATTTTTCTCGATACAATTCTATGCTTTTTTTTAAATTCACAGACCCATTTCACAGAAGCTTTAAATAATTTAGGTGACAATGCAACCATATCCCGTGCTTTCAAAGCCCATCTCCGAAGATCCAAGTCATGAACAGTAATTGATTTTTCAGTCGCTTCCGTGAATTAGTTTAATACAAAATCAGAAATTTCTTTAATCAACGGAAAATAAATTCTATTTAAAAATAAAATAACCTCCTTTTTATTAATAGTGACATTATTACACTTTATATGCAACATTTCAGAAAAAAGTCTTTTTTTATAATTTGATTCTCTGTCAAGAATGATTGCATTGTTTCAATCGAATTCATGATCAGTTTTAGATTGATGAGCACCAAAAATAGAATCCGTTTTTCTACTTTTATTTTTGTGTTCACTAACTCTTGTTTTTAAAGTACGTTTTGTTTCTCCTATATAATTAAAAACACAATCCCTGCAATTAATTTTATAAACAATATTCGTTTTTGACAATTTATCAGTCTTGTCTTTACCCAATCTTACAATGGCATTGTGATTTTTTTTAAGAAGTGGAATCGATTGAATATTGTAGTTTTTTAACATTTTTGACAAACTATGAAAAGCTGTATAGTTAAACGAAAAACACACTTTAGGTGTATATTTATGCAATAATGTACGTGGATCTGTCAAATCTTTTTTATTGATATTAAGATTTCGAAATTTTATGCTCTTTTGCCGAACATGTATATATTTATTCATAAAATCCACAGGATAATCGAAATCCACAAGGATTTGTTTTATTTTTTTAAATTGTTTTTGTGGAAAGAAAAATAAGAAAGCAAAACTTATCTATCCACTAGATTATAAACAATTTTTATTTTTTGTTGCGTTGGATGATTTGAAAAGTAATTAATAAGTCTTCCGGAAGAAACTGGTTTCTGATACCAATTATTAATGATTTTTTTGTTTTTGATTGTGACAGTTAAGTCAAGGAAAATAATCTGCTTATCATCTTTTTGAAGTTTATGTGTAAATTTTAAACAATTATTGTAAGAATTAAATGTATCAAGAACTAAATTGGTATGGGGTTTGTGTTTTCTTCAGATTACAGAAATTACTTCATTATTAATAAAAAATAAGTAAAACAAAAAATTCTTAAATGACTTGGTTGTGATTAGAATTAACAAGGGTGGTTTTTTAGCCTTAGGGGTGATTGTAGTGGTTGTTCTTGCATAACTATTCATGTCTATCATTTCTGGATATCCAATTAATAATGTACAATGATAATCTGTTATGAAAAAAATTCGTTAATGACTTGATTGCAATTACAAGGTTAAGGGTTGTTTATTTAGCTTAGGGTTTGACTCTAGTGGCTGTTCTTGCATAACTATTGATGGATATCATTTCTGGATATCCAATCAATAATGTGCAATGATAATCCGTTATGAAAAAAATTCGTTAATGACTTGATTGCAATTACAAGGTTAAGGGTTATTTATTTAGCTTAGTTGGTGATTCAAGTGGCTGTTCTTGCATAACTATTGATGGATATCACTTCTGGATATCCAATTAATAATGTACAATGATAATCTGTTATGAAAAAAAATTTGTCAATGACTTGATTGCAATTACAAGGTTAAGGGTTGTTTATTTAGCTTAGGGGTTGATTCTAGTGGCTGTTCTTGCATAACTATTCATGGATATCATTTCTGGATATCCAATTGATAATATGCAATGCGTTATGAAAAAAATTCTCTAATGAGTTAGTAGCAATCGGAAGTATTAGGGGTGGTTTTTTTAGCCTTGCGGGTGTTGCTTGTGGTTGTTTTTGCTTGGCTATGGATGGATATCATTTTTGGATATCCAATTAATAACCTGCATTGATAATCCTTTATGAAAAAAATTCTTGATCGACTTTGTTGCAATTATAATTATTGGGGGTTGTTTATTCAGCTTAGGGAGTTTTTGGATTTTAAGGGTGGGTTTGTGAAAAATAATTCGGAACATATTTAACATCCTCTTAATTTTTCCGGAACTGGTGTTAAAAAAGAATGTTGAAAAATTTGATATAGAATCAGAAAGGGTAGTTTTGAGAATTAAGAGTTGTTTTTGAAATTTAAATTTAAGGTTAATTTAAAGTTTTAACTTCCATGAAAAGTTTTTCTTGACCCTCGTTATTTATTATTGCATTATTCCTTACAATTAGGTCATAGGTATTTAATAGCCTACATATCTCAAAATTCACTTTTCAGGGGGTGGTTTTTACCCTTAAAATTGAGCCTTGGCAGATAAGAAAAAATATGTATGTAATATTTTTCCATATTCTAAAAGGGAATTCTTGGTTTATCGAAATCGGCGGAGGGACGTTCGTGATGGTCGGGCTTGATTTCGGGACGTTCGGGTCTCGTTGATGGCATGGTAGAAGGTGTCTTGAACGGAGGCGCTGAGACCCTGGCAAAGTCTCAGTGAGTTTTAACTTTATTCTCATGTGGGTCTTGATGAGGATTTAGGTTCCCATTGCTCGTGGTATTTTTTATGGATCACACAATAAATTTATAATCCAATAAGGCCGCTGTTGGTGGAGTAGAGACATTTCGGAAGGATCACGAAGCTAACAGGGGTGAGGTACATCAACCGTTGACGGGACGCGAAAGTAGACCTGAAGAAATTGAGGTGGAAGTGGCACAGGATGAGGCTGTTCAGAAATAAATGATTGTCCAGGGTATCCAATGCACACAGTTTAATTTGCATTACTGTAAAAGTGCTACAGTGGTATTAGCCAAGAGACTGACAGAAATGCAGACAGCCATAACCTTTATTCAAGAACTCTGGATATACAGGGGAACTATTAGAGGACTTGGTGCTTGTGGAAAATTTGTCAATTCACCACATGCACAAGTTTTAAGAGCGTGTATGAACTTCATAGGGTTAGACGCATTCTTTCTAACGGACTTGACTACTCGGGATTCTACAGTGATTAGAGCTAAATACCAAGGAAAGAAGGGAAGTGAGGGTGCGGTTATAATAGTCTTAGCTTACTTCCAGGGAGATGCAGAATTCATTCCTGCATCTGAGGTAACTAGGCTGGTAGAGTACTGTCATCAGGAGAGACGACCTCTTATCTTGGGCTGTGATGTTAATGTGCACCATATGGTGTGGGGCAGCACTGATACCAATGGGAGAGAGGAGGAACTCCTAGTTTTTATGTTAGAAATGGATTTAGACATACTGAATCAATGTAATGACCCAACATTTTTTACTGTAAATAGGAGAGAAGTGTTGAATTTAACAATCTGCTCTAAGTCGGTTTGGGGACTGTATTGGACTGGAGAGTTTCTAATGAAATTTTAATGTCCACAGGACCATTACATTCAGAATAGAGGCATTAGAACAGCCAGTTGGATAGGCATCCGAGGAGAACCGATTGGTCCTCTTACTGTGAAGACCTCTGGGTCTCGTTTGGTTACTTCCCGCCGAGGTACGGACATGAGGAAGAATTGGAACTAGTAGTTGATCATCTGCAGAGGGCCATTATCTCCTCAAACTGTCCTGATGAAAGATCCGACTTGAGCGGGTGGGTCAAGTGGTGGAACTCCCGACTCGAGGGATTGAGGCAAACAGTAAGAAGGCTCTATAATAGAGCAAAGAAAAGTAGGAACCAAGAATCTTTGGATTTGTATTGCAAGATGAGGAGTACCTATAAGAAGGAACTAGAGCCGGTAAAGGTCACCAGCTGAAGAACTTTCTGCGAGGGTATAACCAAAGTGACCGAAACATCGAGACTTCACAAAATTCTTGCAAAGGATCCAACAGCCAAACTCAGAGCGATTAAACCCCCTAATGGGCATTTTGAGCAAACAAAGGAGCAGTGTCTAAAGCATTTGATGGAAGTTAACTTTCCAGGCTTAAGAGAGGTAGAAGATAATGAGTGAAGAAGAGATATAGTGGTCTCGAAGCACAGTAAAGAACACTGAAATCTGTCCTCGAAAATCGTTTCTTCGGAAGGGCTTAATTGGGCTATAAGCTTATTTAAACCACATAAACCACTAGGGGGAATGGTGTTTACCCGGTCCTCTTACAGAGAGGCTTAGAATACATATAAACTCCACTGTTAAAGATTACGAGAGCATGACTCTGGGATACACGCCAGAGTCCTGGAAGAGGACAAAAGTGGCCTTCATAGGGAAGCATTGTGATGGTGACGATTTTTAATTTTTCAAAAATAGTCTAAATCAACTCATTTTTCATCTATAAAGTTTATAAACGACGTTTCAAGCTAGTGCCCAGATGTATGAGTGTATATATATATATATGTATTATAAAAACATAAATATATATATACAAAGTATAGTTGACATCGTAGGAAACGTTGGAAACCTTCACCGAATGAATTATATCGTGGTAATAACAAACACGACGAACGAAAATGCAACTTAATGTTATAAAAAATAATAAGGAGATTTCCCGAAACGTCTTTAAGAAGTACCTAATAATGTCTAAGAAGAATTTTTATAAAAATATTTACCGTTGTTTTAAAATCAATAAAAAAATGACCTTTTTTCCTGCCCTCTGGACCATACCTCCCCTCCTTAATCTCATATGAAATGACCCATCATTAACATAAATTTGCACTAGTTAAAATGACCTTTGATGCAAAATCCATTATTATGTCGGAAATTGTTTTTCCAACAAAAATTTTTTTTTGTTAACTATCCGCCTAAATAAATCGTTTCAAAATGACGATTTGATGTTCATACTGACTCCAAAAGTTCCCACCCCGCCACAAATTCTTTAAATTATTTTTACTGTTATCATTTCTAATAAGAACGTAGAACATTTGGAATTTAAAAAAACATTTTTTATGATGTTACACTCTGAATTTATGAACATTTTTTGCTTTCTTTTTTTAGGGAGATTCAGGTGGACCACTTATTGTGGAAAATTTGCAAATTGGAGTTGTTTCTTTTGGAAAACCATGTGCTCGTGGATTGCCAGATGTTTACACAAGAGTATATAGTTATATTAATTGGATTAAGAATAATTTATACACTTATAATGAATTTTGATTAATTTCGAAAGATACAAAAAATATAATACTCATGTAGTTTGCTCTTTATTATGAAGTAATTATAAAGTATTTTTTATTTTTTGTCTATTTAAAGTATTTAAATGTTTTTAAATAAATGTGGTCATAAAGTACAAAAGAAAGATGCATCAGGAATAAATAAAGTAAGTAAAGGAATGACTATCGAGCAGCCAAAGTAAGTTTTACAAAAATGAGAATATATTTCACTCACATGAAGAGCAACCATCTTCGTGGATTAGCAATGAAAAATTAATTTTAACTTGACAAAAAGAGTAAATAATTTGAAAGAATTAAACACCTTTAATAGCACGGTGTGATAAAAATAAAAAAATTAAATATACTTTTTTGGGGACCGAGCACAAGTTGTAGGTCTAGAAAAACTGACAAAAATTGTATAAGAGAAACTTCCCATACACTCCCAAGATCTCATTTTATAGCCAAAACCGTTTTTCGGCAGTTTGCATAACTACTCACTCACAACTTTGCTACTTGTTGTTATTATTGCTAATATTATTGCTTGTTTCTCATGATTTAGGTCTTATTTGTTTTTCATGACAACTCCGGATGCAAATTACACATCAGCAAAGTTCATGCATATTTAAACAAAATTTTTAAAATTCTTAATAACCACACAACTCCTTGAATTTTAATCCCACTTTATTTAAAAACATCTCATTCGACGCGGAATTACATTGACTTTCGTACTAAATACGAGTATTTTTCCTCCATCATTTTCCAAATTCTCTTCAAGCAGAAATGTTTCTCCTACAAGTGTATTTCTATAACGCTCGGGAATTTCATTTAAATCTGATAAGGATTTGGGGTTAGGAGGTAAGTTTTTTCTCCTCTCTCGTCTCATGGCCTTCTTCAAGTTTTCTCTTTCGGGAAGTTGAGTAAGAACTCCTTCCGACAATTGTGGCAATTCCATTCTCAAAATTTGCGCAGGTGGCTGTTCAGGATTCTCTTCAGCTTTTCGTTTCAATTTCGCCTTCACAACTTCTGCCTGGGCTACCTCTTCATTTGGTGCATGATGATGTTCGTCTTCATGACCTCCTTTCAACAAGACAACGCTTTCCCAAGGTGCACCGTCAGATGTAATCAAACGGGCTGTACACTCTCCGCGTCTTAACCTTATGCAATCCCAATATATCTTACCCCTAGATTTTTTAGAGCGTTGATAAATAATCCCTCGGTTTACTATTTTTGTTCCTAAATTAATTGTTGCGTTCTCCATTCTTTATAAAATTTAGGCAAAAATTTAAAAAGTAAATTATTTTAGAAAAGTAACGATACTATCACACAAAAATTTAGACTGTTAAAATAAATGTAATGTTTGTATAGTTGCTATGGAAACATTTGAATACAATTAATTTTTTCAGGAATAAAGTGTTCGGGAAATTAGACATTCGGGAAGTTGGATTCAGGAAATTGGCGTTCGGGAAAATGACATTCGGGAAATTGGACATTCGGGAATTTAGACATTCGGGAGATTGGCTTTCGGGAAATTGGAAACCGGATATTAATTAAAAATCAAATATCGAACAAGAGTGCGAATTTCGCACAGAATCATAAGCATACCCAAACCCCTTAACATGAAACTTGGCTTTATAGTATTCTATAACATTTTTAGAGTTAAGAGCATGTGATGGAAAATGACGTCAGAAGTCACATGACTTGTAGGCAAAACTTTCCCCCGGTTTTACTCTTAAAATAATGAACGTATCGTTCTAAAATTTTGAGGACACTCATAAAATATTATCAGGATGGTCCCTCTGGTAAGGGTTTATTGATTTCTTTTGTTAATTAGCTATTTCGATTTCTGAAAAATGTACAAAATCAACTGAGTGTGTAGTGAGGAACGTAGCGGCACCGGAAGCCGGTGGTTAGTGGCAAAAGCTCAGCGCGCCTCAGGCCCAGTACTCGTTGCGCGGCAAAATGATTGGTCGGTAAGTAGAATATAAATAGATTCTATTAGAATTTAATTTCTTTTGCAGCAATATGTATGGTTTATAATTATGTCGTTCTTTATAAGGTATGTAAAATTGTATTTTTTTACATTCTTCAGTAAGTTCTAGATTTCTTAGGAGTTTAGTTTCATGTTTTAAATTATAATATATATGTTTTCGTGATTGAAAAAACAATATATAAAACTATAAAATTTTCGAAAATAAACATTTTAAATTCGACCAAAACTATTTTTTTTCTTTCTTTATACAAAAAAAAGTATGCGTATTTTTTTATTCGAATCCAAATGCTCTAGTTATGAATTTTCAAAATTTTGATTTTTTAAACATTGACCTATTTTCAATAGCTTGTAACTCTAAAACTATTGAATTAAAAAAAATGTCGCTAATAGAAAAAATGTTTCTTTTTTCTTCGACTTTTAAACAATGTTAACGAAAAGAATATTTTTTGCACTTTTTTAGAAATTTATTAATTTTTGATAAACAAATTCATTTTTTTTAATTTGGATTATTTTGATTTTCGTTATTTTTTTTTAATATACACCTGGGAATGTAAGAAACGTTTTGCAAAAGGTTTTAGAGTGGGCCTGATGTTTTTAATGAATTATAATTAATTTTTAAACTTCGCGTGCAAGTTTTACGCGCGTATCACAGTGTGCAAAATTCAAAAGTAGGGTTCAAATTCACTTCTAGACTACAATTTTCAAACAATTGTACATCTTTTTCAAGAAATGTCGTCTAAAAGTGAATTTGAACCCTACTTTTGAATATTGCCCACTGTGATGCGCGCGTAAAACTTGCACGCCAAGTTTAAAAATTAATTTTAATACATAAAAAATATCAGGCCCACTCTGAAACCTTTTGCAAAACGTTTTTTATATTCCCAGGTATATATTAAAAAAAAATAACGAAAATCGAAATAATCCAAATTAAAAAAAATGTATTTGTTTATAAAAAATAAATGTCTAAAAAAATGCAAAAAATATGTTTTTCGTTAACATTGTTTAAAAGTCGAGGAAAAAAGAAACACTTTTTCTATTAGCGAAATTTTTTTTAATTCAATAGTTTTTTAATTACAAGCCATTGAAAATAGATCAATGTTTAAAAAATCAAATTTTTAAAAATTCATAACTAGAGCATTAATTCATAACTAGAGCATTTGGATTCGAATAAAAAAATACGCATACTTTTTTTTGTATAAAGAAAGAAAAAAAATAGTTTTGGTCGAATTTAAAATGTGCGTGTAAATTTCACATGGAATCGCCCATAAATATTTTTCTCGTAATATAAGAAAATATCTTGAAGCTAAAATAATGTAGATAAATGTTTCAAAAATCATAAAAAATACTACACTTTTTGAACCGTCAGCAAATAAGTTTATTACTAGTCTCCGTAATGTCGTATGCTCTTTTGTCTAAATAATTTTGCAGTCATTTTGTAGCTATATTATGTTTATATATTATATAAGATTTAAAAACTTAATATTATTTTGTAGAAGGCATTTTGTTTGCCTGTATATTTCTGAAAATAAAATAAAATAAAATACACTTAAAAAAAATAACAATATTTTATATACGTCAATTGATTCATTTTTTCCTGCTAAAAATTTTTCTTCAAGGAATTATGATAAAAAATGATAATTTTAATAGTTATAAATGCAATTATTAATTAAAAAAATAATAAAAAATTGTCATTTACTATATCAATTCTTAGTAAAATATAGACTTTATATACCCAGGAACAAAAAACCTATCGATGAATTTCTTTGTGAATCGGAGATTTTAATTTGTAAATAGTGAATTTTAAAGCATTTTTCATGCTCTTTCAAATGTATGCTTTTAACATTTTTTAAAAAAATTTGTTCACCCCTTTTCTTCAAAATTAAAGCTTACTTTTGGATTTTGACCTATTTGGGTATTTTTAATTTTTTTCATTTTATTTTTATTGGAAAGCTAAGACTTTTTCCAGTAAAATATGTCAAAGTGAGATTGTTGTAAGTTTGAAAGAAACTGAAGAACAAAGTAGGTAGTGTGCCCGCGTCCATGACGCCAGGTAGCAATGCGCCTGTGAATTACATTGACGCGGGTGCACCGTCAACTTTGCTTTTCATTTTCTTTCAAACTTACGGTCTTCCCACTTTCAAATTTACAAATTTTATTGGAAAAAATCTCAGCTTTCCAATAAAAATAAAATAAGAATTAAAAATACCCAAATAAGTCAAAATCCAAAAATAAGCTTAAATTTTGAAAAAAGGGTGAACAAATTTGTTTAATAAATTTTAATGGTATACATTTGAAAGAGAATGAAAAATGCTTTAAATATTCAACCACCACTACTTTCTACAATTTTTTTTAATGAGTTGCTATTTGGGGGATTTGTTAGTTTTAATGAGGACAACAATTTATTAAAGTACCAAGCCAATCCCAAAAACTATTTTTTTGGGCTGGGACGATTCAGAAATTTTGACCCATACGTCAATCGATTCGTCTCGATGCAAGGAATGCAATTTTTTCATTAATTACTTAAAATTTTTAAAAGGAAAAAAGTTTATCCAAAAACCGTAATTGTTGTTGAAGAAATGTTCTCTAAAAATTTGAATTAGAATTTCTAAAAATCACTGAATCAAAAGTTTGATATTCCTGAGTATAAAAACTCCACCAAATATTATTAAAATTAGTTAAATCGTTTTCGACAAATCCTGGTTACAAAAATATGATATAATGGATTCCAAATGTCAAAAATGATAGAAATTTGATATTTATACTTAACCTATTCTTTATAAAATATAGACTTTATATACATCAGTCGATTATCTCAATGCAAGGAAAACAATTCTCTCAGTACTTACTTCAAATGTCTATTAGGAAAAAAATTTTATTCAAAAAACCGTGTTTTTAAAGGAAAAATGGTTTTAAAAAAATTATAAACAAATTTTCTAAAAATCTCTAAATACAAATCTTAGTATTTAGGAGTTTGAAAACAGCACGAAATTTCATTAAAATCGGTCAAACTATTCTAGAGATATCCTGGCGACAAAAAAGGGTCACACACACACATACACATACATCTGGACATTTAATTCAAACTTTAATTAAGCTTTTTAGATGAAATTAAGTCGATTTAAACTATTTTTGATGGAAAATCGAAAATCTTAACGATTACAATGCTTCCTGTATATAAATAGAAAATCGTTTATTAATAAAAACTTGAAAATTTTGCTTAGAACTAAACATGTGTAATTTAAATTTAAAATAAATAACGAATAGCGTAAAACTAATTATTAAAAAATAGAAATTTATTATGTTAAACCTATATTATTCTTTGTGGCAAATGATGCTAAAGAGAGTTGCAACTATAAATTAACAATAACAACATTTTCTATATTATTAAACTCTCCACCTCTATTTGATTAAAAGATTAAAATAAGCAATATGCATTTTTTAAACAATTAAACAGTTTTCAATTTTACTTTTGTTAATACTTCTTTTTAGTGGACATAAAAAGTTAAAAAATTCAGAAAAAGTGATAACTCTTCAACTCCAGTTGATCTAAAGTTGCATATAATCAATTATAATTTCACTAAACAAGAGTAAAATCTTCATTTTGTTGCCAGTACTGAGCTTTAGTGAGTTTACAAAATTGCAAAATTAACAAAAAGTTGCAATTTTCCAACTTTATTTTATGAAAAGTTAAATATAAAAAATATTAATTTGTTTAAACAAATAAGCAGAGACATGGATTTATTATTATCCAAAATTTGATTCCATTAGCTTATGGTGTTCTATAAAAACTTTCCTGAATTTCCTTCAAGGTTCTGAATGTTCAGGGGAGTATCGGTGCAGTGTTGGTATTGTCATTCCTTGAATATTTTTGAAGAGAAACAGAGTTATATTCTTGAAAGTTTGAAGTAAATCTACGGAAAAATTATTTTGTTTATACAAAAAACATGTCGAAATACTTTTTGAGGCACCATATTAAAATATTTTTAACAAAACTAGCCAACTCATTTTTTTTCTATTTACAATATACTGCTAAGAAATATTCAAAATTCGAAATATCGGTTTTTGAGAATCACCTTAATATATCTATATATTCTTTGACTGGAGAAAGAAACCAGACTTATGAATCAAAAAAATGTTTTGAAAAATATGTAAAAATTTTTAAACTATATACAATAAAAAATTGTTAATAAAACTAAAACAAATGAAGATTTGACATATAATTTATAAATTAATTTTATTCAAAAAGAAACGAACTTATCTTTATTTTTTTTCTTTCACATAAATATTTTTATGCTGATATTTCCGCACATACGTCCATTATCAGGCGGTGATGGTGATCGTCTGTGACTTGGTGAAAGAGAACGACGATAGAAACAACAATGGCAATGGGAGTTTGAACGCCGATGACCTGGCGCATGACGATCTGGTGAACGACGACCTGGTGAACGATGTCCTGGTGAACGACGACCAGGTAAATGACCATCAGGTGAACGGGTACGATGATTTCGATCATTGTTATGATGTCTCTGGTGCACCTCAGCTCCCGGTCGCCTCCTTATCACTCTACGTGCCGCCATCAAGGCATCCTCTACAACCTGCAGAAATAAACAAAAGTTTTTTTAAACAATGAAATAAGGTGTCTTTGATAAATAGAAAAATTAAGCAAATGGAAAATTATGCTCCATTTCATGAACATTTTGCTTCCACGTAGACAAAATTTTTTTTGCAAAAAGCAACATTGAACTGGTTTTATGAAGAAACTATTATTAAAAATCATAATTTTAAAAGTTATAAAAAATACTAAATTTTAAATGCCAAAAATAGTGAAAAGGTGAAATTTTTCTATAAAATTTTGGTGTAATATAGGTACACTTTATATAGATAAATCGATTCATTTTTTGACGTAGAAAATTGTTTCAAGAGTAACTGTCATTAAAAAAACAAAAATTTAAAAGTTGTATCATAGAACGTGATTTTAACTGTCGAAAATAATAGAAAATTGTCGTTTAGTCCATGATTTTTTTATTGTTTATTATATAAATAGTTATATGTGACGCTCCACGAGAGAAGGGACCTTATTCGCTCTTGATATAAGGTCCCTTCTCTCGTGGAGCGTCACATATAAAGAGTTGTATAAATTGTTTCTTGCTTTTATAATAAAACAAAGGGTTTACATTCAATTTTTTTCAACTAAAACTTAGATATCGTAATATAAAATATTTGTAATTGTTAGAAAAACATAAATACATAAATTTTATTATGACAAAAAATTATTTTACATACATGGAGCAAACATTTAATTTTATTTGCAATTTATTAGTTGAATTTTTTAAGTTGTTTTCTTTTATATATAACAATGATAAACATTATTTTATATTACTGAACGTATCTTGTGAAACTTGATTGCAACAAAGCTTTAAGAAAATAATGCGTTTTTTTTAGAAGTCGAAATAATTTAATTATTTACTATTCTATAACAATTACAATTATTATTCTACATTACGGTACCTAGCAAAATAGTCTGACTTGCAAGTAGTAGTTATTCTAAAACTTTGATTAAAAAAGAATATACACAAAAAAGAATAAATTGTTTATTATTTATTTATAACAATAAGTTTATTTGTCACTTCAAAATAATTTTTTTTCTTTGGATTTTTTCTCGGTGTCAAAAGAAAACAAATTTATTTTTGGCTACTTGAAAAAGTGATATTTTAAAGAGAGTTTTAAATTGTTTTTAGTATTACAATTAATTATAATTAGTTGATTTTATAAAATAAAATATAGGGAAAATTTATGCGATAACAATAATAAATTATTTTCATTTTCAAATAAGTATTTTATAAATAAAGTGAAAAAAGTAAAAATACATTCTAAATTTTATAATTTTTTTAAAATGTAATGAGACATTGAAATGTACTAAGCATATAACATAAAAAAATTTGATATAAAAAGTCCTAAGCAAGTTTCTTCTAAATTAACGATAATTACAATTAAATTACATTTACCTCTACTACCGGCGGCCTATTTTCGACGACGTTTCGCTCATTGACAGCTCTAGGAACTACCGGACCAGCAACATTTTCTTGGGCAACGACGCCTTGTTGTCGATCTTCATTGACTCCACGGACCGCTTCACCAGGTGGATTCACGTTTCCTGCATCTCTAGCATGCCCTCCCCTTCTCACTAGGACACCTCTTGACCTGCCTCGTCTAGCTATTGGCATTCTGGACCTTTGTAATACAACAAACGAACTACAATATTTATCCACTTTAAAAATAAACAAAGACATTTAAGATCATTATTACTAAGGCGAAAATCAAAATCAGAAATGGTAAAATTTGTTACTTACTGCGTGCGTTTCAATTATTGACCTTTTCTGCTGCCTACAACCTCTGAAAACGCCACTTAATTGTTAGAGAAAAACAGAGAAAAGTCAGTAAGCTGATATCATTGAAGGTTAGGTATCTCCAACCTTATTGGTTCTTGTTTTAAAGTAATCGTAAGTAATTGGATAAAAGTAATCGCGATAGTTTATCCCATTATAAAAGAATGAAAGTATAGTTTTACTTTGCAGAATCCACGGAAGACTTGCCTTTGTATAATAAAAAAAGAACAGTGACTATATTATTAATTAAACATAAAATTTGAGAATAAATTGTAAATTATTTCCGTATTTATAATAAAGAAACGGTTAAAATTATATCACCAGGGCCGTAACTATGGCGGCTCGTAGGTGTTTAAAGTTTTTTATTACTCATTTATAATTATACATTTTTAACTTTTTAAAAAGATTTTATTTGTCGAAATGTTATAAAATAGCTTTACATTCTTTAATATTTGTAAAAGGTTCAGTGCTTTGATTAAAGGTTATTGCATTCAATGAGACTTTTTACTTTTTTATTTTTGCCGCTATTCTTGACACTTTCTGCCCCATACTGGAAATAAAGTCATAGTTACGGCACTCAGAATATTATTTTACGATTTCTTTATAGGCACAATTATGAAGAAGAATTTAGTTATGTTTTCTCATTGTTGTACGTAAATATTAATAATATTTATAGCTTAGTTTTCCTTTGAAAACCTGCAACATTTAAGCAGATAAAATAAATCCTGCACTTTCGTTGTTTTAGATTCTGTCGAACGGTAGCGAATGCGTTCAACCAATTAATTTAGATTACGATTATGACAAGAACCAATGAGGATGCGAGTACCCCACCTTCAAGGGATTCTAAAGAAAGTAGGCTCATTAACTTGCATTCTTTCAACGGCTAAAGAGAATTTTAGTAGCGTCAGTTTAATAATCGGTGAAGAAAATTTACGTATTTGCAATGAATAGAGCTAAATTTCGTGGTGAGTATAGAGCTTCATTTTTTTTTCATTTTGCAATTTAATCATCAATTACCATAAACTTTGTTAACTAATTGAAATTTGATAAAAAAAAAACCTAACAATATTTTTAACAATTTAATTATTTACAGGTGTCAAGACGAGAGGAGGTCGAAGAGGTGGCAAAGGTGGACGTGGAGGTGGTGCACAAGTCGGCGGTGTGGAAGGTGCTGGCGAACTTGGTGAACATGATGGTGGTGCAGAAGGAGAGACAGAGCACACTAACCATATTCCCAACAATGCGAGTGGGCCACCAACTTTACGAGTTGTCAAGAACGTCGTCGCCGAGGACAGTGGTCGCCCAAATCCAAAAGATGAGCAGTTGCTGGCAGAGGTAAATTTGTTTAAGTTTAAAAAAAGAAGGGTAAATCTACTTTGAAAGCTTTTTCACCCTATGCCTACATCAAAGATGCGAACTTGCGGATAGCTGTCTTCCTCTTTCTCATGAGACATGGAAAGAGTATGAAATTTTTGGAAATTAATGTGTCTATAAAACTACGTTGTTAAAATTAAGCTTTGATTTATATTTGTGACTCGTCGCGAAAAAAGTCGAACGAATTTAGGTTATGTTTTTAATAATTTTAGTTTGATTATGACTTCTTTGAAAATTATCTTTAATAAAAAACAATTTTCCTTGATCAAAAAAAAACATAACAAAGAACATAACCTAAATTTGTTTATTCCTTGGGTAACTTTCTTCTCGACGAGTCACATTTATTTCTTTGGATACAGAACTCTATACAAAACTGTTTAATTTCGTATCGAGTTCAGTAACGAACAAAATAATAACATTATAAATTAATTTTAACATTTTAGCAACAAGTTTATTTTAACTTATGAGAAATTTTGAATAATAGAAGATTGTATTTTATTCTTCTGTAAATCTCTGTTTCTACGGCATCAACATTTATAAGCTTAAATTGCTATGTTACTTAATTTTGTAAAGTAGAATTTATATCAATGCACTTAATATGTTTAAGAATATTTATTTAGCTTAATTATTTTTTTTCTAATTTTTACTTAGTTGAAATTTTGCACAACAGAATTTGTTGTTTACGAAATTTTTATTTTATGTAATTTTATAACAGAATTTATATTCTTCATTCTCTAGAATTTTTTATTGTAGGGATTGAAATTTGATATTTTAAAATGCGAAATTATTATCATTTGCTCTAAATTGCATCAAACCGAAAAAAATATCATAAAAAAAATTTCCTGTCTAAACTTTCATGTTTAATGTTTTATTGCCCATCTATACTGTCAGTAAAATAAACATTTTTCGTTTTAAAAGTGATACCAAATGACAATTCGCGTAAATAAAAATTTTGGAAATTGAAGTTTCTGTAAAATAAAAATTCTGTTAAATGGACATTTGTTTAAATTAAAATTATTTTAATCAAAATCTAGTTAAATAAAAGTCATATTAAATAAAAATTCTGTGTGAGGATTGTTCTAAATGTAAATAAGATGAAAGAATATTTTTACTGTGTAAAAACTTAGTATTTAGAATAATCCTATTATTTTTGGCATCATAAAAAAATTCTAACAATTTCAGTGTAATGGATATTCATGTGTACCAAGTTTAAATGTTTTGTAATTTTCTATTATGCATCACAAAGTTAAGGATAGTTTTTACACTATTATAAAACAGTTCCTGAATTTTAATTTATAATTATTTTTCGTAATTTCCAGATTTGATAGTTTTCTGATGAATTATTTATTTTTCTCCCTTTAAAAATAATTAATAATTTAATAAATACTTTCTTATTCTTATTTTTTAAAAATTTTAATTTACTATTCTTTTCTAAATTTATTTTGTTTGCTTAATTTAAAATCACTGTTTCTAAATTTACGGTAGCTATTCATTTATATTTTTTGCAATTTAAATTCCAATTTATTACTACATTTTATCGATTACAGATTTATTTATTCTAAAATATAAAATTCTTTCAGGTTGTGCAGGGTGTGATTACGGCGACCTTAGTAAAACTAAAATGTCGATTAGAAAATGAATTGTCAAGCCAAGAAAGTAAAAATCGTGCTCCTCCTCGCCAAGAGAATACCTTGGGTACAGCGGGTCGAATTGAAAAGGAACAACGACGACAACGTTCTCCAATGCAGAGTAGACGTCGTTCACGGACTCCTTCAAACCATCGCTCTCATCGATATTGTTATGATCACTCTCGCTCGCGAGATGACCGAAGATATCAGTCGCCTCGTCGCTATCATAACCGTTCACCAAGTCATCGTAGAAATAGATCGCATTCGCCAGGATACCGTTCCTATTCACCACGCCGACGTCAATCCCGATCTCCAGAATATTATAGAAGGCGATCTCCACGATCACGACATCGTCGCAGAGATTCACGTTCTCTGCCAAGAAGGAATTATAGAAGATATCAAGAGCCTTCTCCACGAAGGGAGAAAAAGGTGTCGCCTCGCAGTAAATACTATTATTAAATTTTAATAAAACTGTAAAAAAAAAATGTTCAAAAACTTTGCAAAAAATAATAAACAAATTTAAAAAATAATTGTTATGACTTTCAAAGTAGAGTTTTAAACAATTACACTGTGTGACAAAAAAAAAAATTAAATACACTTTTGTCGAGACCTAGCACAAGTTGTAGGTCTAGTAAAACTAAGAAAAATGGTATAGGAGAAA
>WNHD01007098.1:0-10392 GCA_011057455.1 Ganaspis sp. Gsp50 | reverse complement strand
TGTGTTATCAAAATCAAATTCATGATTGTTGTTAATACAATGTGACGTAATGACGAAATGAGTTTTTTTGTTGTTCTTATGTTCTGAAATGCGCTTTTCGCGTAGCAATAAAGAGGTTGTACATTAATGTGTTAGTGCTTTTTGTTTTTTTATTTTCGAAAAAGAAAAAAAATGCAATAACCTACACAAAATTTGCTCCTGCGGATCGATTTTATACCTTTAATTAAAAGTTTTCTATTATTTTTTCATAACAATATAATCATTTATTATTAGCATTCTAATTAATAAAACCTTATTAACGATGACTTTTTACATTGGTCTATGACACCTGAATAAGGATTTTATTGGAGGGGACAAAATATAAATCAGAAAAGTTAAAAAATAATTTTTATTAACTTTATTGTTAAATAATTATTTGATAATTTTGTTTGAACAACTTATTAGCAGGCTGTTTTATTCCTTGTTTAATCACGGTCATTTTAAAAAAAAACCAAATAAATCGGTTGAAAATTGTGACATCTGTAGATTTTTGTCCCTAAAAGGCCTACTGTCACTGCGAGATGGTCACGGAGTGGAGTTTTTTCTCCATCCACAGCTTCACAGTATGTTGTTACTAATATTTCAAAAATACATTTTACAAAATAAACAATTGATTGTATTTACAATATTTCATTAAGTAAGCGAATAATCTAAGAATCATTGTTAACTTTTGTCAATTTCTTAATAAAAATTTTAATTTACTGCGGTCACGGAGTGGAGTTTCTTTATGTCGATGGACACTGTTGATGTAACAATTTATTTGACACTAGATATTTTACTTTTCTTTATTCTAATTCGAAGTTGATCATACCCGCAAATGTTTGGTTAACACTGTTAACAAGTGCATTTCATTTTTAATCTGATTGTTTACATTTTACGCATATTTTTATCACCGGTCACGGAGTGGAGTTCACAATGCTGCACAAAACGAATTTGATTTTAATGAATAAGATTTAAAGTAGATTGCTTCACCTTTTCAAAAATCAATTAAAAAATATAAAAATTAATTAAAATTACTATGAAAATAATATAACTTTATCAAAGAAGAAAAGTAGTAACACTTGTTTTACTAAAATTTGTCTTGTGAACGGTCACGGATTGGAGTTTTTTCACTATACAAACATAAATATTTGAAATACTTTTAATTTTTTAAATATTTTGTCATTAAACCTGTTTAAGTAATGTTAAATGCCATAGTATAGTCACAATATTTTTTATTAATTGTTAATTGTTTTTGGAAAAAATCTCTTGAACAAGCTATTTGTCCTTTTCTAGAGAATGACCCATAAGCATCTTTAACTTATTTTAATTTTAATTTTTTGACGCATAGAAAATTTGTCTGTATCAATTTAAAAGATATGACAATTTGAAAAATTCTGTTTAAATTTTCTATATTCCGACAAATAACGGTTTTTACTTACAAGTGGGACATTCTGATAGTACTTAACTGTAGATACAACAAAATTTAGTTTTATTTTAATCTGTGAACGTGCACGTGAATAGTGTCGAAATCTCCTGGACTAGCATAAAAATTTAAATCAATTTTAAAAAAAGAATAACTGGAATTTACAGAAAACGAAATCAGCAAGGATGCACCTCCTCGAAAGTTAGAACCAAAAAAGAAGCGAGAAGAACTAAGTAATTCTAGAAGCATTACTATATCAGACTCAGGTAATACAGATATTATAATATAATAATAAATATAAATAAATTATTTGTAATTGTAAATTTCTGCCAAATGTAAATTCTTGCTGAATAATTTCGAAACTGTAGAAATTCTGGCGGATGGAGTCAGTCATTTTCATGCGCCCCTAAAACCTACTGCGTATTGTTTAAAGTTTTAAAAATAAGATTAATTAAAACATCCACGTTTCTATGCAAGAACTTGTACATGTTCGTGTAGGTGATAGAATTAACTTTTACTGTGGATAATGTTTATGCAAAGGTTCGTGTTTCAATTTTCTTATAAATAACTTTACAGGAATTTGCAGTAAGGACGTTCAGATTACATGTCTAATTTATGTCTAATTGTGAGCAGAAGATTCTATCACCTTTTGCTTTTTAACTTGATCTTCTGAAACATTGCTAAATACGAGATTTTTCGACACCTTCAACACGTTTCCCCGAAAATCTGGATTTAATGAAAATTTTTTATCTGGGGATTCGTAATCAGTACAAAAATATTTCTAAAATAGTTTTAACAATTGCCAAACTTTTTTTCATATTTGTTGCCCTGTGTTATGATTTTTAAGGATTTAATAAATATAGAAAACAAATTCCCTTAGTTTACGAATTCTTTTCGGATATATGACAATAAATTAAATTCGCATACATACCCTGAGAATGCTCCATACGAAAGAATATTTACTTTAAGTGATAAACATCAATATTTCCCCAGTAAGAAGAACAGCATTGAAAAATATTGAATTCGGATAGTTTTTGAGAGAAAATTAATTTTTTTAATCTCTTTGAATACGTTTTCTTTCCAATACATTTGTATCCCATGATAGTGCCCAGTTTTACTCCAAACTGAATCCCATTCAATACCCTTTTAAATTTCCATTGATTTTTCCAATCTTTTCCAATCCTTTTCAATCACAAAATAATAAAATTATTATTTTCCCTTTAAACTAAGAGTGAAGCATTGTTAAAATCCAACATGTATCATAGTCAGTGGTAGCCGTTTAGACAGAGTGTCTGACTGGCACGCTGGAAACCTGAGTTCATTTCTTCCGACTGGTGATTTTTTTCGTTAAACTTTTAAAAGCAAAAATATTATTTGGGGATTAAAAACGATTAGAAAAACCAGAAAATATTAGAAATTGGTATTAATAATGATTCATTTAAAGCTAAAAGTTAGTTCTATCATTGGATTCAAATGTATTGGAATAAAAACATATTCAAAGAAATTAAAAAAATCTTATACTTTTCATTCACTCTCTTCTTACTGGGTCAATATGAAGATTTTATTTATTAAGTCTACGAAAATGGATAGTTGACTGCATAATTGAATAATTAGCCCTGTTCACAAAATCCATAATAATGTAACATTTGATTTATCTTACACCATAGAAAGTGATGAGGAAGACAATTTTGCTACTGAAGATGAGGATATATCTTCTTATGGACTGTATGAAGTATTTGAAAGGAGGAATGAAAAACGGCAAAATATAAAGAAAATTCATCTTGGAGATGGTTTTTCCATTAAATTGGATGCGTGGAACGATATAATGAACTCCAAAAAGCCTCCAATATTCGTAAAAAATATGGCTTTAGCGATTTGGGGCCGATTCGCACTTGTTAATAGATTTGTGTCAAATAATAATATGCCCCTTATTCAACTGCCACAAAGATCCCCAAGAAAGGAATTAACTCCAAAGAAGAAGGATATACTTCGGAGTAAGTGGAAATATTCTCAACATACAAAAATATAATAACTTTTATTATTCAGCCTCACAAAAAAAGATAATTTTTTAGTTTGGTACACCAGACTAATCATTTCATACGTATTTCTAATCAGTGTTTCCGAATCCGTGGTCAGAAAGTAAAAGTTAGTTCATGTTTCCTGATTAACCTCAAAAAATATATTTATGTTTACTGCAATGTAAACTCTGTAATATTTGAAATATCACCTTTAATTTAAGCTAAAAAAAGCTTCAAAAATATTCTTTTTATTTCATGAGAGACAACTAAAAACGGCCGAACATATTTCAGGTACTAAAATTATCATAATCAAGTTAGTCATGACTTGTTGGACTTTTAAGAAAAAATGCTTCATTGAAAAAGTTTTTTGAAGTTTTCTTGGCTTAAATTAAAGATGATACTTAAGAGATTATATTATCGTAAATTTTGGAGTTGTTATAATAGATAGTTATTACAGATTCAACAACAAATTAAAAAAGATTTGTTTTCAGTATAGAAACATACATGATTTCAGTAATTTTAAATTTGATTGTATATATTATATTAAACATATAGCATTGTTTATGGAAAAAAAGGACACTTTTCTACGATTTTTCAATCTTTACTGCAAAAATTAATGAACGTTAAAAATATTCTTGTTTTTTGTGCCCTTTTTTAAATTAAAATAGTTGCTTTTTAAACTGAATCTTTTGGTCAACTTTGAACTATAAAAAATTTGTTTGAAATTTGGAAAAATCTTCATAATTAACAACAGAACACCCAAGAAAAAAACCTATTGAGGAACTTCTTTGTGCATCGGAGATTTTAAGAATGCGGTTTGACGATTTGAGGTTCTCAATAGTTTTGAATCGGAATTGGTCTTTAATCGGTAATACCTATGTGATCTCCTATTGATGAGAAATTTACTGAATCTTTTCTGACAATTATGAATCGAATTCAAAAGTTTTAGGTTAGGTTGTCAAAAACAATAAATCTGAAACTTCCGATTCAATACTTTTTTGAGTATCTTGAATTGGAAGTTTCTAATTTATTGTTTTTGACAACCTAACCTTAAACTTTTGAATCCGATTCATAATTGTCAAAAAAGATTCAGTAATTTTCTCATCAATAGAAGATCACATAGATATTACCGATTAAAGACTAATTCCGATTCAAAACGAAATTCCTCAATAGGTTTTTTTTTCCTGGGCATTTGATTTAACGAAAATGAATTAATTTATTTTTCTCAAAACACCACCTGTTTTGACTAAAATTTGTAAATTCATTTGCAAATTTAGGATATACTTCCAAATAGCACCCACCGACGATTTTGTTGAAACTACGTATACTTATGTAATTTTGTGGGTGCTATTCGGAAGTACACCCCAAATGTATTTCTAATCTTTATTTAGGAACTATTATAAAAAAAATTATTTGCATACTAAATTTGTATGCTGTTTAAATTGTTATTTTTGTCATTTTTTAGACAAAATACATAACGTATATTGGAACTTCAAGCTCCAGTTGCAGAAATACCAATTCCATAATTGGAACTTGCTAAGTTCCTATCTCTAATAGAAGAGTTCCAATAAAACTTTTTTCACTGGATAGAAAAAATATAAGCTGCAAATAAACCATAGAATTGGAACTTTAATTTGATATGCGTTAAAATACATTAACATTTTTTAAATTGTATAAAAATCTATTCTTAGACTTTAAAGTGATTTTAACCTAAACCTGAAAACAAAGTTTAAACAAATTTCTTTACCGAGAAAAGACATTTGTCTTTTGACATTTGTTAAATTTTCATAAAAACATGTACAGATACCTACATCAATTCTTAATGATTAAGAATAAATTTGTTATAAAATTCAAACCCAAGGGAATATCAAGAAAAATTAATGTAAATACTCAAATTCCTATTGGAGACACTTGAAGTAGTCCCTTTCAGAAGAATCACCCATATGAGAATTTTCAAGTAGGTTGTTAAATAAAGGAACAAAAAATAACAAAAGCATCAATGTTATTTAGTGCATTCCTTACACGTTTAAATAGGACTAGAGACGCATATGTAAATTATATCCTGACATTTTTATATGTTTTGAAAACATAATTGAACGAAAGTAAGAGCAGAGGTATAAAAATAATTTTCTTTTTTTTATACATGAATATAAAATCCGTCTTTCTACAAATAATAATCTGCAAACTTACTATGAAAATTTTCAAGAAGTTTACATTTACAACTTTCAGAAAGTTATCATGGATAACTATAAATGGGGCGAATATTTCTGCATAGAAAGCAAATTCGCAGCAAGTTATTCTTCCTAACTTGGAAAGTTAACGCGGATAAATTACTGAAAAAATTTCCCGCAAATTTCAGTGCTATCTGGGTAAAGAAGTTTGAAAATTATTTTCATATCTCTGACCTTTCTTTGGATCATTTATGTTCTCTGACTACCATTCGAAACACTTTAAATTTGTACTATTATTTTAGAATGCTTCAGCAAATATTTAAAAAATCAGAAAGAAATGACCCGTGATGCAAGGAAAAAGCAATTAAAGGAAATTGGAAGGTACATTGGTGCTAAAACTAAAACCCTTCGATACGAAGATTATCCACAACTGAAGGAAAAGAGAAGTAAGTAATAGTTAGTTGCAAATGGTTTCAGGGTCAATTTATTTTATTCTGGAGAATTTTTATACTTTTAAGTTTTCTTCTTTTGGTGATCTCAATATTTGATTTGCTCATCTCGTGATTAACTTAATTAAGGTGCATTCAATATTGTTTTAGGAAAGGATTCTATTTTTGTCCTCGTTTTACAGTTTAATTAGAAAAAACTCCATTATAAATAAATCTTACTTTAAAATATTCACGTCTTATAGCACAAAAAATTTTGGAATCAGTCGGAAGAAAGTTTTATTTTTCACCGGGAGAACCTGGAGAAAACCGAGAGACAAAATTCGTTGAAATAGTGTTCACCCTGGAACAACTTATTTATGATATTATTTTTATAAAACACTTTTTACTTTAACTGAAAATCAATTTTTTCTATTCAAAGATTTAGAAAACTGACACTTTTATGTTTATTTTGCTCCTATATTCAAATTGTTGAAAGTAGTATAAAATTCAATTTGATTAGATCTACGTATCTCATATTGGGAGTTGTATTCTCGATCAATAAAATGAACTTTGTTTGTAAAAAGAGTATAAAAACTTAATACTCAAACATTGTCTTCTATTTTTTAGTTGTATTAGGCTCGTTTTATACCAATACAATTTTTATAAAAAAATTTATTTTTTACCGTTTGTCAAATTTAACTGAAAATTATGAAAATGATGTAGCTTTAAGAAAAAATTGTAAAAAACGATCCCAATACAACTAAAAACTACAAGATAATGTATTTGTTAAATAATGTATTTTTAATCATTGATGAACAGAAAAATCAATTTAAAAATTATTTTGCAGTGATTTTAGTAAAAGAATGTTTCAAAATTTAATTATTTATAAATAATTCAAAAATTAAATTTTTGTTAATATTATTTCAGGAATGTTTTATACCACCTAGACGTAATAAATTATGAATCGAAATATTTTCACTTTAAAATGTTGGTTTTGGGTGTCCCACTTTAGAAATTTTGACTCTATTTTAAATAATTTGAATAGAAAAATTAAATACATATAAAAGTGGCAGTTTTCTGAACCTTTAAAACCAAAAACATCGCATTTTAATGAAACTAGATAATATTTTTAAAAAGATCAAAAATAAGTTATCTAAACATGGTTATTTAACATTTGCAATAATAAAATGGTAAAAAATAGGTCACGATGGACTTAGTCAAAATAAAATAGATTGACTCTCTCACCCTTTAATAAACTTTTCTCTGTGTATCTTATGAGTTCCTGATCAAACTTTCAAGTCTGTGAGTGTATGACACGTTGTTTTACTAACATAATGAAATTGAAAGAGGATGTTTTTGTTTTAAAGATATCAATATTGACAAAAGAATTTCTTAAAATATTGATAATCTTGAATTTTAAAATTTATTTTAAATTAAATATCAAAGACTTTGTTCATTAATACGATAATACCAACAACTACCTCGGTAAATTGATTAAATTGCTTTGAAAAAAGGTGATTTTGTACAACCGATGTGTAAGTGCAGTTTTCTTCTACAAATGTATGTAGTTATTTTTGGATTAATGCAATTAACAAAACTTTCATACCTGTTTTAGCTCATGCATCATCAAGTGTTGGGGATCAAGAAGGCAGTGGATCTGAATAGTATTTCGTGTTTTTCTCTTCGTATTTAGTTTTACATTGGTTTCTCGAAATGTTTAAAGCTTTTTAGATTTGAATAGTATTTGTTCCTAGTTTTAAGTTGTTTTTCATGTTAATTTAAATTTTTGAAGATTTTGTTTAATTTTATTATTAGCTTTCATGTTAGATATTTGTGTATTATAATTGATTGAAGGAAAATTTTACTTCCACATCTAATGAAAGAAATTCTTGCTTGTCTTGCAGTATTATATTCACTTTATAGTCCAAAATTGTTGGTTATTTAAAAATTAAATATTGGTCAAAAAATGAAAGTAGCAGTAGGTACATAAGTAAGACTTCCAATTTATAAATCGTCCAAAAGATAAAGAACATACTGTTCTGGATTTTTTTTAAAAACTGTAACTACTATTTCAATAGGATTTAAAACAAATTGAGAAATTCGATGTTTCTTATATGCAGTGAATAAAGGAGTGTAATATTGTATTAGAAAAACATTCTAAACATTAACAAGCTCAAGCAAAGCTGACTACTTTTGTAGATGATACGCCTAAATTTTGAAAAATGTTTGTAAAATAATTTAAAACCTAAAAAAATACTTAAAAGAAAACATTCCTTCTTAAGATGGTTGCAGACTTTGAGATGGGCGCAACAAATTATTTATAAAAAATGCATTTTTCGTCGAATTTCTGCAAAAGTATAAATACATACCAAATATTAGGTATAAAGTCCTTAAATGTGTTAAAAACAAATATATTTTTTACAAACACTTTACAAATAGTTTTACTGGATTTAATAAACTTAAAGTTATTATCCTTATTTATAATTTTTAAGATCAACCAATTAACAATCTTTTCTAAAGTTTGGACAAATTTGACACTGCCAACTTGGAAAGCTTGCAAATCAAGTTCAGGAAAGATTGGATGCTTGTGCGATGGTATAGTAGATATAAGGAATCACTTTAATTTGGGATAATTAAAGTTTAACTCTCAAGTTAACTTTTATCTGATAAACTGATTCTATTAAAAAATTAAACTTAAATTTTACAAAATAATCATTTATATTAAGGTAATGTGTATTTCCATGTCAAACAGAAGTAACCCACACAGCACCGGAAATTCCCTGAAACTCCCCTTTCGGAATATTGAAATTGGAAGTTCCGAGAAGTTTGGTGGAAGTTCCGCGGCCAATTTTCGCTTCCATTTACGTCCAATATTGAACGCGGACATTTTTTTACTTCCACGGAACTTCTCGGAACTTCCAATTTCAATATTCCGAAAATGTAATTGAATATTCAGGGGAGTTTCAGGGAATTTCCGGTGCTGTGTGGGAAATATGCAACCAGTCTTTCTATTTAAATGACACTTGGTAAAATTACAGTTCAATGTTAGAGGAAATTCGAACCCAAAGGTTTTTTTCAAAATATTAAAAAATGTAAGAGATAAAAAGGTTCGAAAATTGGTGTAACTTTTTTTTTCATTTATTTGTATCTTCGTCATTTTTAAAAAGGATTTTTATGAAACTTAGTTGAAGTACTAATTATGTTATCGTCGGAGCTACTGCAATACCGCGTATCTGCCAATTGCTTATGAGCTATATTTATTGTAAATCTCCATTCAAAATAGCCCTTATGGGATTAGCAGATACGCGGTATTTACCAGACGTAGATTCGCGGTATTGCAGTAGCTCCGACCTTATATGTTTTTTATGAATTATAGAACGAAAATCTTATTGTTTAATTAAGACATAAAAAATGTGAGATAAAATGTTCAATCTGATCTTTCTAATAATTCTCCACTTTTTATTTTCTTCTTTCACATATAATCAAATTTCTTATTCTTCCACCTTTTATTTTAAAAAAATCTTCTTATAGACTATTAGATCCCGACATATCACCCGTTTTATATGGTTGTGTTCAATTTCTGAATTAAGATACTAAATTTTGATTAACTATCAAAACAATTCAATAAATTACAAATGAAGGTAACGCAAATCTGAACACTGGTTTTTTATGAGAATGCAAGATACCAGATTATGAAGAGGGTGATATCTCGGGACCTAACATAGTCTCCAAGACGATTTGTTTAAAATAAAAGGTGAAAGAATAAGGAATTGGATTATATATAAAAGAAGAAAATAAGAAGGGTAGAATTGTTTGAAAAATCAGATTAAACATTTTATCTCACATTTTTTATGTCTAAATTAAAAAATACGATTTTTAACAATTCAAATTTTCTTAGAATTTTCTGACGTCAAACTTATTGCAATCCATCGTATGGAATATACACTTAACTAGTTACATAGATTTCTACGTGATCGACACGTTTAAAAATTCTGAAATACGGTATTGAAACCCAGATGATATTTTAATATTGTTTGAAAAATTGAAAACTGTGAAATCATTTTTGGACATTCACTATGCTGGGGGTGAAACCAGGACCTCTCAACCGGCAATTGAGAGGTCCTGGGTTCGCCCCCAGTCTAGTAATTGTCCAAAAAAATTTTCACAGTTTTCAATTTTTCAATAGGATTTTTTTTCTAAAATTCATAAAAAACATTTAAAATAATTAGTACTTGTTACAAAAATTCGTAACGAAATTTAAAATAAAATTCTAAATTAAACATAGAAGTAATGCATTAAGGAAAATCCATTCTGTAAATTTATCTGACACC
>WNHD01007097.1:0-11899 GCA_011057455.1 Ganaspis sp. Gsp50 | reverse complement strand
TGGCAAAAAGAATATATTAACATCTATCTTATCTTACGGAATTGATCTCAGAGCCATGAAATTACTTTGTATGTAAGTTTCTGGCAAAACCTTTATCTAATAATTTATCTTTTGTGTTATTATCTTATTCTTTTGATCTATCTTTCGCTTTACAGTAAGTATAACTTTGAGTAATTTTTGTTTAATTTAAATCTCCGTAAAAGTCGAGACTTTAGTGATTTCTTTAATTTTCTATATTTTGTGATTTTTAGCTAATTTATCTAAATTTAAAAATTGCGTCCTATGAGAGGCTCCGCCTTTAGTTTTGTTTATTAAATTCTGATTTTATTTCTTTGGGAAAAACTTACATTACATAAAACAGTTCTAAAGTTAACACTTTCACAAAACAATTGTATCTTTAAAAATATATCGAAAAGTTGTGATTATGATAAAAAACTTATAAATGTGGTTATAAAAAACTGAATTTTACGTTCGCAGCCGCGCGCTTACTTTGCTAATAATAATAAATAGTGGAAAATTATATTCATGTCATAAAAATTTAGCTATCTCATCGAGAACATTTTTTTATTTTGTTCACTAATTTTTAATGAAATATATAGCGCATTTTATTTCAAACGGATATACTGTCAAAAGCCTAAAGACTATTTTTCAGATAGATTTTTTTATTAAAAATGCATTAAGGGCATGTGATGGAATATGACGTTAGTGGTCACATGACCCATAGGCAAAATTTGTCCCCTGTCTTACTCCTAGAAAAATAAACCTATCATTCTGAAATTTGGTAGACAATCATAAAATATTATCAGGAAGGACTGTCTGGTCCGAGTTTGTTAATATTTTTGTTAATAAACAATTTTAGAAAATTAGCCAACTGTAGTGTATAATTAAAAAAAATTGTTTTCAAACAAAAACATTAACAAACTCGGACCAGACAGACCTTCCAGATGATATTTTATGAATGTCTACCAAATTTCAGAATAAGTTCATTATTCCAGGAATAAGACCGGTGACAAATTTTGCCTATGGGTCATGTGACCACTTGCGTGATATTCCATCACATGCCCTTAAACATAAAAGATAAATAGTGATTTAGACAGAAAAATATTCAAACTTTAAAACGGTGTTAAACTTTCTATAAAAAGTTCATTATTTGAAGTAGCATTTTCTATTTAAAAATTTAAAACCTTTATTTCACAAAACATGTTTCTTTTGTTTTTTTCAAATCTATACAAAAATTAAATGTATTTTTAATTTTAATTTTTAATTTAATAAATTAAATTAAATATTAAATATTTTAATAGAAATATATGTGAATATATATAAATCATTTAATATTTTAAGGAAATGAAAGTCATTATTTATGTGCATGCATTATAAATTTTTAAACTACTTTTAATTTTTGTATGAATTTGAAAAAAAAACAAAAGAATGTAATTCTTCGATATTATAACTTACTTTATATGGGCCAACGCAGAATAGAAACGGGAACGGGAAGCGTCCTACTCTAACTTATAGGTCTGTCCATTTCCAACAAGGACAAACCTATAAGAGAAAGCAGGACGTTCCCGTTTCCGTTTCTATTCTGCTTAGACCTTATGTCAGATGTATAAAAAGGATTTTATATTTTAACATTTTACTCATTATTTCCTGAAAAGTCCATTATAATCTTTATGAAGTAAAAACTAGAGACTTAAAACTTTCTTTTTATATAATTTTCACTGAAATTTGAGGATACATGTTTTGAGATATGAAGGTTTTAAATCTTTAAATAGAAAATACTTTTTACAATTAATAATCTCTTTTGCAAGTTTACTACTGTTTTGAAGCTTGAAAATTTTTCTTTATAAGTCACTATTTATCTTTTATATTAATTTAATAAATTTTTAATAAAAAGAAATCTATTTCGAAAATAGACTTTAGGCCACCGTAGTATACTACGTAGTATACCGTAGTATACTTCAACTATTCTTGAAAAGTTACAAAAAGATGACAATTTTATGTTACGTGAATCTTATAATTAATGTGATTGTTATTGTTATAAAAGTAAAAAGTATTATAAAAGTTTTGGCGAAAATTATTAAAAATTTGTTAAAAATACTATTTTAACAATATTTGAATTCTGGGTATTAGAAAAAAAGAAAAGTGTTATATGAAATTTGAAATTTAAAAAATTTTCCCATAAATTACTAATCATAATTTTAATTTATGGTTAATTTTTTTCCAATGTACAAAAAATGTTAATTGCCGTTTTAAGAACGTTAAATGTCCACACATGAAACGTTGTAAAAATGTTTTTTAAACTTCTTTAAAACATGGTCCACACACCAACGTGTGTGGACCAACGACGTCTTTAAAATGTTCTAAGTACGTTTTTCGTCCAATGTTCCAGAAACGTTTGAAAAAATACGTTTTTTCAACAAGTGTCCCCACTGTGTTGTTTTGACAATTCGCTAAAATAGCTGGTTATGGTCACTTTTTGATAACTACTTTTTTATGTTTTAAGCTTCGACTCATCATACCTTTGCTCATTAAACCTTTGCCCCTGGATTCAAGGTAAAAGGTCCGTCCTTTGACTTTGACCTTTGACTCAAGGTCAAATGGGCTGAAATGGAGGCTAGCTTTGTTTTTTAGTAAATTATCTTTTATTTTTGCCTAAAACGGAAAATATATAAAAAAAGGCATTCTAGTCGTTTATTGATCACTTGCTTAACTTTTTAATTTCCGTTTGTCATTGCATTATTTTTTTATACATTAATGACTAGTTTATGTTGCTTTGTGAAGACAGCCTGAGTTAGTAATTAGTACACTTATGTTTTAACAAGGTTTTGTCAATTAATATTTTCCTTCTTTCCTAACTCCATTTACGTTGTTCTAACATTATTTTCTACATCTGTTGGGAAAGCAATTAATGCATCGTTTTTCAGCATTGTGAATAAATGTCTCCGCATTTCATTAACATTTCTTGAGTAATTTGTAGTATAAGGATTACCTCCTAAAATTACTGTTGTAGCAAATGCAACTGCATAAACACCACAGCTATTAAAATCAGGTTGTTTTGTTAATGAACCAGAAACAATTTTCTTTAAAGAGAGAGTTGGATACCGTTTTTTAATGTACTGTTGTTCATCTGGTGCCAAATCTTGAAATTTTTTTGGTCTCAAGCTGTCAAAAATGTGCAGATTTTTGCTATCGTAAAATATACAAGACCAATGACTTGATTGACCACCACCAATTATTTGAACGTCTTGATTCACTTGTTTCTTACTATCAAATGGCTGTAAATGTTGAGGAAACAACATATATTGAACAGTAAGAACATCAAACACTGAACTGCTTCGTAAAAGTTGAGTGACTTTCTCCATGCATGCTTTATTTAACCAGCATTTTTCACCTAATATCGAATCTTGACATTCCGATAAGGGTATCTTCTGTAAAACTTTAGAAAAATCTTCCTTTGATTCTTTTTTATTTTCCAGAAATCCTATGAATTCAATGTCATTATCACTTTCACTTTCTACAATTATCATTTCTACACTTTTATGTTCCTTCGTACATTTCTTCTTATTTTCGTTATTAATATTTTCATCCTTCGTATTCTTTAGCGATATCTCACTATTCCGGTTGCTTGCTTCTCTTGTTCTTAATTTTCGTTTTCTTTCACTATCTTTAGACTCTACCCAATCTATCCTCTCATTGTTCTTTTCGAACTGTACATAATTTTCATATTTTTTTACTTCTTCACATATGATATTCTCCCCCACCTCCTTATATTCTTGACGCTTTGCATAATGTTTACAATTTTCATACTTTTCATGTTAATTTTCTTCACAATAATCATAATCATCATACTCTTCACATTGTTCACACTCATCGTCATCCCCATTATCATTTTCACACTCATCATACTCGTACTGTTCATCTATTGATTCTGCTATTCCAGAGGTGCTTTCAGATGCGTCACTGCATTTTGAGGAAAAGTAATTTTGCTCATCAGCTTTTTTTGACTTTTTCTGTTGAGAAGATTGCACTTTCTCCGCATGCGCTTTTAAAACGTAATCTGGCTCTCTCATTTTCAAATTTCTTTTCATGCGACTGTCCAAAATTTCTGGTCTCAAGCAGTCAGTATAAAATTGTATTAATTTTTCTTCCATTTCATTTTTCCAAAAGCCATCGTCACGCATGATTACAATAAATTTTACAATGTTTGGTGTCCAAACAGAGAAAATGCAATACTGTCGCTTGCTATGATGGAGTCCACCTTGCACTTGATAATAATATTTGCTTTTTTTTAAGGCATTGGGATTGTTTTTTTCGAACATTGCTTTTACAGAAGGTACTTCTAATAATTCCTGTTCTGTTTTTACATCTTTAGCTGATATTGGACACTTCACTTCGACTATTCCGCCGTTTCTACAATCAGTTAGTGATGAGAAATAGCCTACGTTCATCACTTTTTCAGGAGGTATTTTTAAGGCAGACAAATCTTCCTCAATTATACCGTCTGGTGACGCCTCGAGATATTCAATTGTCGAATCAATAATAAGTCCACTTTCTAAAATTGCTATCCCGTTTAGAGCCTTTGATAAATCAAACAATGCTAGTTCCTCGTGAACCCTTCCATACTGCAAAGCCTCGAAAACTTTTCCATATTTTGGTACCCAATACAAAATGTGGTGTACCAAATTTTCTGTAAGTGTACTTGCTCTTCTCTTACAGACATCACCATAATTTGAAGCAGTTAGCATATCTCTTCTAAGGCTAATCCAAAAATCAGATTCTCTTTGCTCAACTGTTTTTGAGAAAATGTCTGATCGGTTTTTTTAATTTAATTTTTGCTCTTCTTCCAAGTTTTTTATCAGCTTCTTCATTATTTCTTCAGGGATATCAGGTTGCTCTGCAGTTGGACCATAGTCTTTGTCCTTTTCTGGCCTGTGTTTAGGAATATTACGTTTGTTATACTCATAATCTCGATTCCGAACAATTTGAAGTTGTCTTCTTTCTTCCATATCCTTTAAAACTTTAGGTACTGGTTTTTTCAAACCAGTATACAAAGTTGACAGAGATCCTTTGGTCGTTGCTTGTAATACTGCCAAAGAAACTCGTACAGTATAGGATCCTCTCATTGTGTAGTTGTTTTTTTTCCTCCAGTGGATGCACAAATAATATTATGAAAGCACTCGCAGTAGTTGTTTGTGACATTGTACAATAAGCTCTGTGTGTTCACTGCTAAATGTCGAATAGGTACTTTAAGCTTGTCTAAGACTCCTGTTTCTTTCAATAGAGGTATATTGTTTTCTTCACTCTTAACATGTTCTTCATCACAAGGCCAATTTAAAGTCTGGCACTCCTTATGCTCGCCAAAAACATGACTCGGTACGTTCATAATATCTCGCAGTAATAATTTTATTTTTTGGGGGATTTTTAAGGTTGTATCCTGCGATCTTCTTTTTGCAGCTTCTATAATCTGTGAACGAATTGTTAATATTTTTCCTTTTAAAATGCCGCGTGCTTTACTACCAGGTCCACCACGTTTTTCATTTTCACCTTTATGTGTAGCAATGAATGTTGCTTTCTTGCAGAAATTTTTAAGTAAGTGATTAGAACAATCAATTTTTTTTACTACAACCTTGTACTTGTTGTACGGGTTGTGTAAATGAATCATAGAAAGTACACTGCTATCTCTATCTGCAATTAAGAATTTATAGATTAGACCATTCTTTTCTACACTTCTGTCAAAAGCTTCAGCAATAGCTTCAGTTTTCATGCTTCCTGAGCTTGCAGATCTATCAAAATTTTTGAAACAAATGTGGTTTACCGGCTCTCTCTTCTCTCTTTCAGCTTTATCGCACACTGCACACGCTTTAGACTTAATAATGAGGTCTATAACTTCACCTGTTTCATAACCTGTTATCACTCCACAGCCAGCTAAAGAATCATAACATCCTCCCAAGGAACGTTTTGCCCAGGATGCATCTGTAACTACTGTAATATATGGCACACCGTCAATAACGTGTCCCTTCTTTCTCGCTATTTCAGCTTCCTTCCTTGCAGATTCTTGCATGCGATCCTTTGAAATTTTTAATGCATCTAATGTTACTTTCTCTTGAAACTTTCTGTATGTTTTATCACTCATGCAGTTCATAGATTGTGCAGCAGTAAACTGCTCAATGCTGGAATAACCAATTCCTGCAGCCATGCAACCTGCTACAAATGTATAATTTGGATCTAATGTGTCAGGCTCTTCAGGATGCGTTCTTATACACTTCATTTCTTTACATTCGTTGCACTCAAAATATATTAGAGCTTTCACTCCTGCATTATAAACACTATGCACGATGTAGTTACCTGAATTGCATCCAGTTTTATGCCCATCATTTTGGTTGAACAT
Source organism: Ganaspis sp. Gsp50 (assembly GCA_011057455.1). Lineage (NCBI taxonomy): Eukaryota > Metazoa > Arthropoda > Insecta > Hymenoptera > Figitidae > Ganaspis > Ganaspis sp. Gsp50. Next base: position 5,511 of record WNHD01007097.1, on the reverse strand, counting down.
TTTCAATGTCTGCCAAATGACATATCCCATGTTTACATTACGAACACCGATTGATGCATATTTTGCTTCAAATGTATTTTTATTTTCTTCTGCTGCTACATTTCCTGAATCTTGAATAAACTTTTCATCTCTGTCATTTACAATATTTTCCTGCACTTCATCTTCAATACTTTCCCTTACAGGAAAATACACTTGATTCGAAGAATCTTTAAGAACTTCTTTTGCTTTGTTTCTAACAGTGTTACTTGATGTGACATCATCTTCGACATGATTTGATATTTTTGCTTCCAAACGTCTGAGCAAAGAAAGGTTTAAGAGATTAAATACACAGTGCAACATTCAAAAAGTGGTGTGAATAAGACTAATTGCACTCATTTAGGGGGGTCAAAATATGAAGAAATACCAAAGGATTTGTAAAAGATTGCTACCATTTTTTAATGTTGATTTGAATTTTTACATCAAAGGTCCAAAACTGAACAAGTATAATTTTCTATATAATTGGTTGTTGCTTACAAATTGATATTAAATAAAAATGTTATAAACATATTATTACAATGAATTATATTTGAAAAATAGATCCAATAAGAAAACAAAAGTTTTATTTAAAAATGTAATACTTAGCAAACATGGCAATAATTAGTAATTTTAAAATTTTAATTTTTTTATAATTTACGTGACTCAAAAACGTACTATTTTTATCTAACATTGATTTTAAAAAGAAATCTGAGAAATGAAGAAAAATTAACCATTATCATTTTGGGATCTTAGAACACCAACTTTAATTCGCTATAAAAAAATAAGCAACTTTTTCAAATCCTTTGGTACTTTTCCATCATCTTACTAGCTCAATCAAATGAAGCTGGTCTGATTTTCACCACTTTAAACTTTCTCAAATTTGTTGCACAGTGATATTATTGTATACTAGCTGTCATCTCAGCTAACGGCGCGCCATCCACAATGTTTATAGGCAAAGTATTTTTTTACCCATTATCATGGGTAAGAATAAGTGTGATTCCAAAAATAAAAAAAAAATTATCTTACCAAAATTTTCAACATTCATCACTTAATAACTACTTTGCCAAATTAGATAAAAGCAATTTTAATTTTTAACCTTAGCCATGAAAACAATTTCCATAGCAAACTTTGAAAATATCTTAAATAGAAAATTTAAAAAACTATATTTTTTTAACAGTATTGATTTTAAACCGTTGCTATGTTACTGTAATCTCTCAGCAAACGTTACTGTAGTAACATTTTGATTAACAACCGTTACTACCGTAATAGTTCCATTAACAGCCGTTGCAATGGTAACAATTCCCTTATCAACATTTGCGATGGTAAAAATTCTCTTAACAACCGTTGCTATGGTAAAAATTTCCCTTGACAACCGTTGCTATAGAAAAATCCCCGTAGCAACAGTTGCTATGGTAAAAATTCCCCTTACGCAACTGTTACTATGGTAATAATTTCCATAGCAACCATTGCCATCGTAAAATTCACCATAGCAACCTTTGCTAAGGTAAGAATTTCCTTAGGAACCGTTGCTGTGGTCAGAATTTCCCTTAACAACCGTTGCTATGGTAAAAATTCTTTCAACAACCGTTGCAATGGTAACAATTTCCTATAGCAACCGCTGCTATGGTAACAGTTCCACTTAGCAACTGTTGCTAAGTTAACAAATGTACCTTCGCAACCGTTGCTATGGTAAAAATGCCCATTAGCAACCGTTGCTATGGTAACAATTCCCAACAACAACCGTTGCTATGGTGACAATTCCACTTAGCAACCGTTACTAAGTTAACAAATGCCCCTTAGCAACCGTTTCTAAGCTAACAATTCCCCTTAGCGACCGTTGCTATGGTAAAAATGCACCTTAGCAACCGTTGCTATGGTAACAATTCCCCTTAACAACCGTTGCTATGGTAATAATTCAACTTAGCAACCGTTGCTATGGTAAAAATGCCACTTAGCAACCGTTGCTATGGTAACAAATGGCCCTTAGCGACCGTTGCTATGCTAAAAATGCCCCTTAGCAACCGTTATTATGCTAAAAATGCCCCTTAGCAACCGTTGCTATGGTAATTATTGAACTGAGCAACTGTTGCTATGGTAAAAATGCTCCTTAGCAACCGTTGCTATGGTAACAAATGGCCCTTAGCGACCGTTGCTATGGTAAAAATGGCCCTTAGCAACCGTTGCTATGAATATAACAAAATGGCTATGCTGGTTATACATTTTTGGGTTTATATAGGACATATGGATATCTCCGGTTATAATCAATATTTTTCAATTTTCGAAACTGATGATTTTAAGTTGGGTCAATTCCAAGTAGTATGCCAAGTTTCATCCAATTCGGTCAAGTAGTTATGAAGTGATGCCCGTACAACATTTTTGGAATCCTTGTGACTCAAAACGAATAATTATGACAAAAATTTACAGTTTGGAGCAATGTACAGACAAAACTCTGATTTTATTTATATAGATTAACAAGTTTATTGTACTAACACTCAGATAAAAATTTATTCTGTCAAATAGATACTCCTCCAAAAAGTCCCAATGCCAAACATTCCTTACTTAAAAAACCAGATAAAAACCGTATGGGACTGTAACGGGTTAAACCTGGTTTTAAAACGGTAACTCAATTAATATTGCGGGATAAAATCGATATAACATGGTTTACAGAAAAAACACTCTAGCGAAAAAAATAAACCATATCCGGATCAATATGGTTTTTACAAGGTGAATAAAAGAAGATATTAAATATTACACGGTTTATATGAGGTTTATTAGAAGTACCCGTCAAGATGGCTTGTATTAATAAATATTGAAATTTATAATATATATCTATAACAGAATTTAACAATCACTCCCGAGTCAAGGAATTAAAAAATAAAAAACTTCTTTGTTCTTGACAAAGAAAATTCATTAAACAAACGCTTAGCATCCGAAATGATCCATACTGATTTTCAAAAAAACCCGATTAAAAAAAAAGTTTACACACTTATTAACCTTAGTAATTATTATACTCATTTTCTCAATTAAATGAGCTGAAATTTGGAACACATATGTATTTTTACGTGTAGATTACGGTAAAGTTATTGAAATTGACGTGGTAGTCAATGATCTTATCGTTTCCGTTCAAAAATATGTTTTATAAAAAAGACGTGTCCCTCCCACTTCTACAGCTTACATTTTTTGACCTAGAGTGTTGAAATTTTGTACATTTATGTAGTTTGGTTTTATTTTAGCGGGAAAAAATAGCGAACATGATTGGACTTAATTATAACAGCGTTGTCAAGTTTTGAATTGGAACTTTCCGATTAATTGTTTTTGACAACCTAAACTGAAAATGTTGATTCCAATTCATAATTGTGTAAAAAGATTGAATAAATTTCTTATCGATAGGAGTTCACATAGCTATTACCGATTCAAAACCAACTCCGATTTAAACCAAATCAATAAACGTCAATCGTGAATCCACATTCTTAAAAACTCCGATTTACAAGGAAATTCCTCAGTAGGTTCTTTTTTCCTGGGTAGATTTAGATTATTGAAAATTGGTGCGCATATGTAGTTTTCTATTCAAATTAAATAAAAAATAACAACAACATGTTTGGGTTTGGTTATAATTGAATTTTTAAGGAAAAACCACGAAAAACCCCTTTTGCGGATAGAATATTTTACCCAGATCGCTCGTATTGAATTAATATTTATAATTTGGTATATAAAATGCAAACAAAATTAAAGAACGCGATAGAAAGAGATTACCACAATGGTGTTAATGCCTATAGCACTGAACCTTTCCTAAACCTTTCTTACAGCTTTCAGTCCAATATTTGGAAAATTTAGTTGCTAGCTTTAGAAAAGCTTGCATAATCTTATTGCATTAAAATTTTTAAATAATCATTTAACTTTTGTTATTTTTATAAATTTCCGTAATAGTTAACTTTTCGTAACATTATTTTCAGTTCATTTTATTTCTTTCAAATTATTGAATTATATTATTATACTAAATACAATAACGGTACGGAACCCTTAGATTTTGGGGCGAGTCCGACTCGCACTTGCCCAATTTTTTTATCTTTTACTATGTCAGAGAAAAGTGTGTTTCAAAAATCATTTACTTTTAAAGGTGTTAAATTTAAAAAAAAAACCATATCTTCCATAATTTTTGTCAAATAACAAAATAAAAAAACACGTAGTCCTTTATTTTTCATATAGAATTAGAAAAAATTGTTTCAATGAAATAAAAAAAATGAAATGAATTGATTCCGTGGAATGCCCTAGATGTTTTTGTATGAAACAATTCGAGATGAAACTATAAAACGTAGGACAATTGTATAAAGAATTAGGGTAAAATCTTGAAATTGTTGCAAATTGGACATATATTTCAATTAATTTAAAATATATGCAATATACTTTTAATTTTCTAAATAAAAATACATCCGTCTACCCAAATTTGTAGGTAAAATATTTTAAAATTTTGGGGGAAAGATACTTTTTACTAATTTTGTCCAACGAAATTCCCGGTCATTTCGAGATTTTTCCCGGTTGAATTCCGATGTTTCCCGGTTGAATTTTTGTTGTCGAAATCGAATTACTGAAACTATAAACATGTAAATGAAGCATTGAGTGCAACAAGGGCGTATAGTAAAAATTGACAATCGGAGATATTTCAACTTCAAGCAACGAAAAAGCGTAGAAATACATGGAAATACGATTAACTTGAAGTCCACAACGTTTTTATCAACGATTTACATTAACAATATTTTTCTATTTATTTTTTCTTTACAAGTTTTATCTCAAAAGATTGTAAAAGATTGTTTGAAATGTATTTTATTTAACTAATTTTGTTAAAAAATAATAACAAACCGGGCGTTATCCACCTAACGCCCTTCATGCACCCAATGCTTCAAATATTTATTTTTGCAAGCAAAGATTTTTTTTACATTTTAAAAAATTATGCCTATATTTTACAGAAATGTATTTTTTTAAGCTGCTACATTTATTATTTAAACTATATTTCATATTTTTTGCATATAAAAGTAATTTTTAATGTACACATAAAAGAAATTTGTTAACGCAGCATTCGAGCGTTTTTATTTAAATTTTTTCAAATTTATAGCGTATATGTATTTATTAAGGGAATCTAATGGAAAATTAAGTTGGTGGTCACGTGAAACATAAGGCAAATTTTTTCCGCTGTTTTACTTTTAAAATAATAAACATACCATTATGAAAATTGGTACTTATTATCAAAATGGTCTATCTGGTATGAATTTATTAATAATTTTGTCCAAAATTTATTTTTTAAAATTGAAGCATTGGGTGCAACAAGGGCGTATAGCAAAAAATGACGATCTCAGATATTTTAATATCTCAGATTATATTTTAATATATATTATATTATTTCAAAAACTGTAAATGCAAACCATATAAACTTTTTTTATTGTATTAGTAAAAAATTTGAGATTAAACATAAGATTACTTTAAATTTTTAATATTTTTTTT
>WNHD01007094.1:0-11666 GCA_011057455.1 Ganaspis sp. Gsp50 | reverse complement strand
TTAGTGTATACTTCAGTGTACACTACTAAACGTTTTTGAAATGTAGTTGCAACTTTCCGATTCAGAATGAATTTTTTTGTGTCTCAAATTCAGTTTGTACCCAAATTTACGATTTTTTTAGAATCGCAATAATAGGGTACAAATTTCGAAACTGTAGCTAGAGTGAATTTTTTTGGGGATTCGCAAATAAAAATCTTGTTTCGGTTTGACATCTACTTTGCGAATTTTATGGTTTTTATGCGATATATTTAACCGTTTCAATTTCGACCAAAAACATTGAATGTGGCATAGAAAAATTGTGAAAAATGTGAAAGTTTCTTTAAGGATTTCGTACAAACTTAAAATAACAAGTGCATACATTGTTGCAAACATCAATGATATATTGGAATGGTAATTTAAACTGTTTAACAAGGAAAATATGAATATGAATAATTTCTTTTTATTTTAGTTTTAACAAATAGACAGTATGTTGTTGAATGTCTAGTCTCTCAACCATTACAATGAAAAATATATATTAAATAACATTGTTATAGAGTTAAATAACTGTAAAACTTTCTTATCTTGACTAATATTTCCCTTTGAAGAACATTGCTTCTATATTTGCTTTATTGCAATTAATGTGGAAAACATAATTGTAGTGTGAACCTTTAAAAAATAATATTTTGACGTCGATACAAAGCTTTTATTATAATTCCATGTTGAATGATAACGGAGAAGTATTTCTTTCCATGGTAATTCCCTTGACAGTAAATTGACAATGTTCTACACTTTGGTGCCTTATTCATATTTCAAAATGTCCAATGTCAAGGTTACACTGCAAAGTAATTAAGAAGTGGTTAACAAATAACACATTTGAACTTTAGATCGATTGGACTGATTTTATAAATATCTACAATCATTGCTGTACAGATTATGTTAATTTCATTAAAATTGGTTCGAGACGAACAAACCCTATTAGTATATCAGACCAATGGAAATCTCTTAAAAAAAGTAATGAATCATACTAATGAATTAATTTGATGGAAATTAATAAAAATGTTTTTCTGTTTGCAGCTCCGAATTACGTCAAATAAAATTGAAAAGACATGAAAGAAGTATTTAAGTCAAAATTTAAATTTAATAAAAACATAAAACGAGTATCATTTCATTTTTAAATATAATTGTCGTTTAAATTTGCTGGTTTCTAATATTTGTAATACTGTTAAAACAAAAATGTACATTAAGTTTTTTAAGTTTTTTTTTGAATTGTAACTTTTTATATCTGTAAGTAAGAGAAGTTAAAAAAAATTATATAACGTTCAAGCATGCAATAAACCTTTTTTAAGAGACTCCTAAAAATATACTTATGAAAAACACAAATTGTAAACACATTTAAAGTTTTTAATTAATTCAATTTCTTGTGTTTTTTTCTGTTTTTAGCAATTGCATTTAGAGAGCGCTGTTCTAAATATATAAAGAACTTTGTATATTGTTGGATATTTACTTTTTAATGCAATCTTCCCAGTGCTTTTTTTATTATTATATATTGACGATTGTTCCACCGGTGTGAATGAAAAACATCAGGAGAAATCAAATTAGCAATTGACACAGCCACAAATTGTTCAACAATGTTCACTTCATAAGCCATGAGTGACATATTGTGTTCAATTACTTCTACTTTGCGGCAAACAAAAATCGGATTATTCTCCCTCCACACAATGGAGTGTAACGCTGCAAACTGTGGTAAGTTTAATTCGCTGTAACCAACTGCAAGGAAACATTTTAAAGCAACATATTTTTTCCCATTTACTTCCACCCAGGGTGTAATTTGTAGACGCAGGACATCTGGAAATAATGCCCTGAAGTCTAATAAATCAATAGGAATGAACTTCTTTGGGCCACAAGTAATGTCTCTTATTAAACTGCTTCTTAAGAAGTAAGCCTGAAACAGCTGATGTTTTTTAGCAAGCGTCAAAGGCAGATTTTTATAATTCCGCATGCACTGAGCAATTCGTTTGAAGTACTGATGCTTCGCTTCTGTCCTAATTGTTCTATAACGTGCTAGAGGTCCCATTCTTAGAATTTCAGTTACTCGATGGAGTAGGAAATGCTGCTTCGGTATTAAAGTTCTTCTGTATGCATCTTGAAATGTTTGAAGATATTCAGTGATACAACAATATAGGTACCCTAACATTGAGACATGCATTTTGTCAGCATGAGAAATTACAATTATTAAGCATTTTAATAAAATTTTCTAATGGAAGCCATCGTTCAGGAACATTATTAGCTATTATCAGAGGCATCATTGTAATTAATTGGGCCATTTGAGCTGCCGATTGATTTAAGCTGTGACGCGTATCTAATATCTGAGACTCACTAATGACTGACGGTTTTGCAGATTGCTCAGAATATCCATAATCGAAATTTTGTATTCTTTCATTGAGCTGAGATAGGGTCATCAAACGTAATTCAAAGCAAACTTCCTTTATAAGCAGTTTAGTTGTAAGAATACAAATTCCTTCCAAATCATCGTGAATTATGTCTGTTGGCGTTGACGTTGTTACGTGGAAACCTTGTATTTCATTTAGAACGCTTCCTTTATTTATCCCATACTCTCTTCTTAGCTGTTCTTTATCTCTTTCATTAGCGACTTCAATATTATGTACTTGAACATTGTGTTCTTCTGGTGTTCGAAACAATGTCACTATTTCCTTTGTCATTCTTCTCACTTGCTCTAAAGATGCAGAACATTTTCTGCAAGGATGCAGTGCAGAAAATGACTCTCTAAAACCACATACTTGATGTATGGCAAGATTATCACCAATCATGTTCGTCACTGTGCCATAGACCATTTCTCCATTCGATAATCTTATGCCATTCTCCAATTGTTTTGCATCATTTACAAGATACCTTAGAATCGTTTCCATACCGTACTTATTTATATCCGGATTTGGCACAATTCCAGTCAGATTAATGAATTTTAATTGAGATTGATATTCAAGGCACACATCATCATCTATTCAATAAAACATTCCCAATTTATTGACTGAATTGGACTTGGAGCCAAGAGGGTCGCACATTTCAATTTCATCGTAGTACAATTTTATAAACTTTGAATTTGGTCTAAGGTTTCTATAAGGATGGTTTTGAAAATGTTTTCCGTCCATGTAACTCTCAAGAATACCATCATCACGTCTTGCAGGTACAGATGTTACATCTCTGTATGAAGGATTTTCCATCCATTGACGAAGAACTTCACAGATTGGAATGTAAATGAACTCATCCTTCTTTGTCGTCAGCCTTTCGATTCCATCTACAGTAGAGGTACCAAGGGGAACAAACTGGGCACCTAGCTCTCTTCTGCGAGGTTCTACCACTTTAAATTTTCTATTAAAATACACATTTTGATTGTGAATGCTGTGTAGTCCTTCACTACAGTCTATTTCATTAATAATTTGTCTTGTATTAACATAGTCATTTAACCGAAGGTGAAGTCTCTCTACTAGAGTATCTTCAATTTGTTGAACAGTTTTTGTAACGTATGCTATAACCACATCTTGCATTTTACTTAAAGCTCCGATGACATCATCTTCAGTTGCGCGAGTGCAACCTCTTAAGTACAGAAGATATTCTCCAATGGCCTCTTTTCTTGGATTATCATCGACATCATCTACTTCCTCTTCATTCTCCGAACGCTCACTACCACTATCATTTAGGTCCATCTCTATAATTAACATATAAAAGTATTAGTAATAATGGGATAGTCAAAATCTTACAAGTAAAAGATAGATAAAGCTAATGCAACCGAACTAGCTTGAAACAAATCTGTTAAAATTATTACTTTCAGAAGATCAAATGAGGGTCTGGATTCCATAAGGTGTTGCGCGAGAATTTAGGCTGAGAAGTATTGTCCTGAAACACGATTTTTTGAAATTTTTTAATTGTAATTTTACTTATCAGTTCTTGTGTAAGATCAGAAGACCGATCTTTCTTTCCTGTGAAAAAAATTTGTAGCTTCTCTTGTATTCTTAATAAATAAAAAAAACTGAGATTTCGAAAAGCGAAAGGTTTAATATTTTTTCACTTCAACTCGTGATAAGTTGGCCAATTTTGAAATTCTTTTAATAAAACTAAAACCAAATTGTAGGTTATACTATTCTGAAAGTAAAAGTACACAAACCTCTTTTTACTTTAGTGAACAACTTTTTCATTATTAGACAAATTTGCAGTAACTTTTGAACGTAAAAAAACGCTCAATGTTTAACGTACACAAATTTTGCAATGTCTTGGAAAAAAATTATTAACTTTTTTGTTTATAAAGATAAATAATTTTTTCCAACACACGCACCGAAAGTACCCTATTTCTTACCTGTGTACAGGTCCGAAAGTGGGACTTTCCCGGCGAGAGGGAGGGAAAGTTACTTTTCCTCCCCGTGACGTCATAAACAGGGAGAAATATACTATTTTCTCTACTTTTACTTTCAAAATAGTATAACCTACAATTTCGTTCCTGTCTTATTATACAAATTTCGGAATTGGCCAACTTATCACTAGTTGAAGTGATAAAAAATAAAAATAGTAAGTGATACGAAAAGTAAAAAAAATATTAAAATTTACCACCCAAATAGCACAATATATTGCCTAAATATTGCCTCCATATTGCCATGAATCCTTGCAATATTGCGATGCAACATTAAGGCAATATTGCTGTAACATTAAAATGTCCGCCATACAGCAACATTGCAGAATAGTATTGCAGTAAAGTTGCAGTGTAATATTATGTTTCTTTGAAATTTCAAAGTCATTATATTAGTCGATAAGGTAGAATAAAAAATCTCCATTATCTCAATATCGTTCGATATGTTTCAGCTCGAAGCCTGATCTACAAAAATTATACCAAAAAATTGAAATCTACCTTATCCTTGTCGCTGAATTACCAGCTTTAATTTGAGCCAAGAAAAGTTAAACAATACCAAGTGGTTCCCGATATATGACTTAAAACATTCGAGCATGTTTTTTATAAAAACCATTATTTCCATGCAAAAACCATGGTTTTAGCTGATTTTTCTGAAAAACATGCTGAAACGTTTTAAGTCATATCTCGGGAACTACTCAATATTTTTTAAGTTCTCTTTGCTCAAATTCAAGCTTCTAATTCAGCAAAGAAGATAAGGTAGATTTCAATTTATTGGTATAATTTTTGTAGATCAGGCGTCGAGCTGAAACATATCGAACGATATTGAGAAAATCGAGATTTTTTGTTCCAATTTATCGACTAATATAATGACTTTATAATGTTAAAGAAACATTTACTAATATATTATCTAAAGCAGATTTTTCTAAGCTTTTCAAATTGTCAAGACCCAAAATTCTATCCTACTTTTTGATTGAGATATCGGGATTTTAATGAAACAATGTTTTGAGATTCACTCTAGGCGGACCCACCGACAATTTCTATCGGTAAAGTGTAGTATGACAATTTTGCTTAGCAATTCTGCTGGAATATTGCAGTGTAATATTGTTTCAACATTTCAAAGTAAAGCTGTTGCAATATTACATAGTAATGTTGCTTCAATATTGCAGCAATATTGTGAAAAATATTCGCCATAGAATAAAAATTATTATACTTACAAGCTAAAAACAACATTGCTACAATGCTGAGAGAATATTGCACAATAATTTTGCTGTAGTATTGCGTCCACATTGCAGCAATATTTGTTGAAACATGTTTGAGTTTTTATACCATGCGAATATTTGGCACAATAATCCACAATATTGCAGCAACATAACTATGCTATATTATGACAATATTACAGCAATATTACTATCCAATACTGCCAATATATTACATAAAAATATTACCGCAATATTATTCTGCAATATTATAACATTTAAAAGTTACATTTAACGGGCATTTTAAGGTTGCAGCAATATTGCCTTAATGTTGTAATGCAATATTGCAAGTATTCATGGCAATATTGGGGCCATATTTGGGCAATATATTGTGCTATGTGGGCATTTTTCGAAATATTAGTTTTTTTTATTTATGAAGAATACTACAAAGCTACAAATTTTTACCACAGGAAAAAAAGTTTGGCCTTCTAATCCTACGTAAGAATTGATAATTAAAATTACAATTAAAAACATTCGGAAAATCGTTTTTCGGGACAATACACTGAAAAAAATATTAATTTGGTACTACCATAATTATAGAAAAATCGGCCATAATGTATTGCTCATATTGACACAGCAATACAGTATTTGTGGGTTAGTATTATTGTATATAATAATACTGTTAGTTGTATTGTATTTATTTAAATATTTTATAATACTTCTGACTACTTCAAAATACTTCAAAATATTTAAAAATACTTAAAAAACTTAAATTTTCAAAATACTTCAATGTACTCAAAACTACTTTAAAATATTACAGATTACTTCAAAATATTTAAAAAGTCTTCAAAATATTTTAAAATACTTAAAATTATCTCAAAACATTTCCAAATACTTCACAATATATTCAAATACTCCAAAATATTTAAAAACAATTAAAATCATTTTAAAATACTCCAAAATACAGATTACTTCAAAACATTTAAAAATTCGTCAAAATATTTCAGAATACTTAAAATTACTTTAAATTATTTGCAAATACTTTCCAATACTTACTTCAAAACATTAAAATATACTTAAAATTACTTTAAAATACTTTAAAAAACTTCAAAATATGTCAAAGTATTTTAAAATATTGGTATTTCTAGTATTAAAGAAAGTATAAGTAGATTTTAAAATATTATTTTTTTTACATATTTTAAAAGTATTATGATAATTCAAACTACTTCAAAATACATCAAAATATTTAAAACTACTTCTAAGTGTTTAAAAACACTTCAAATTACTAAAAATGATTTTAAAATTAAAAATAATGATCTTGAGTAATTTAAATTCTGTAGAAAATTATTTTTAAAAAATTTTAATTATTTCAAAAGTAATTTAAATTCTTACAAAATTTTGAAAATTCAAGTTTTCAATTAAAAAATATATTAAAAAATTTTGTAATGAAAAATTTGTAGAAACCCTGAAAATATCCTTTTTTAGAAATACATTTAAATGAAAAAAATGATAAAATCACTTCGCTCTGGTAATACTTTCTTCAGAAGTGTATCAACTTTTAAAAATGTAATAAAAGCAAAAAATTTAGGCATTGTAGTCTGAACCACTCTGAAAGTTTAAATAAGATTTTTAATAAAAAAAATTGGTACATTCCTTAATATAAAAAAAAATTAATTTGAATTTATTAATTTTTTTACAATGGAATATTAGAATCTGTCGCAAAACAATTGAAAGTAAAAACGACTAACTTCAGGTGTGGACAGACAGTATGGAAAAATTGAGAAGATTATTATATACAATAATGTATAATTATGACTTTTATTTTAAATGTTACTTGAGTTTCCAATAAAATATAAAATAAAATCATTATAATTGATTAAACTTAGTAATTAGTAAGATGCAAAATCCTGAATAATCAATGCATACAGAAACATGTTGGTCTGCTGAAGTGTGAAAATAAAACAACAGCTTTAAGGTTATGTTTCACTGAACATGAGTTAAAGTGAAAATTTAATATGTATTTATATATTTAAGAAAAGAGTTCCATGCTAAAAAAATTTTGCTTTGGCCGTGTACAATTGAAACTGATAAAGAACTGTAAAAGAAATAATATTAAAGGTTAGGTATGCAGCATATTATGCAACTATTGTTGATTGCCGATGAATTAATGTAGTAAAACATTTTTCTAAATACAAATGAAAAATTTAATAAACGGTATGCCTTCTTACCTGTGTATACGATTCTGCATGAGCAAATTGCACAACAAGAGTTTCTCCGAAAAAGTTATTCGTTCAAAAGAAAATTAATAATTTGAACGGAAATAAAAATATCCACTAAAACCAATGCTATAAAAAGCAATAAGCAATAGAGTAAGCAGAAAAAAATGCAAGCCAAACTCCGTTTTACTCTCTTATGAAAAAAGCATGACTTTTAATTTCGAATTGATGGCTGTCATTTTAAATCCAATCTCAAAAGTTGCTCAAAAGCAAAAGGACTTCTTCTTGCCAAGAATCTTCATACAGATCAGCAGGGCTGCGCAGTTACGCGTAACTCTTAAGTTTTTTACGTAATATACGTAAAAAATGTTAAATACGTAAAAAATGTATAAAATGTAAAAAACCACTCCAAAATGGTGGATTCAATGTAAAATTACGTTGCCATGGCAACATTTTGAAGGTTATGTTTTGATTTTGTATATATTAGCGCCATCTTGGAAAGGTAATTTACTTTTTGTAGAAAACTAGAGATGTCATTTACGTTCGTAATTTACATGTAAAAACTATGCAATTTACCTGAGGTAAATTACGTAAACAACCTTGGAAATCAGTACTGTTAAGGCCAACGCACAATAGGTTCGCGAAAACTGTGTATGATATAGACAAGGACAGATTCCACGCATTAGGGTGCAGTCACACGCGGAGGAATAGAGGATTTGAGGAATAAAATAGACCTATCAGAAAATACATTCCAATGTAGCCATTTTTCTGATTGTTCTATTTCTGTTCCCTAATCCTCTAATCCTCCGCATGTGACTTCACCCTTAGAGTGCAGTCACTTGCGAAGGAATAGAGGATTTGTGGAATAGACTAGGCCAATCAGATAATTGGTCACATTAGAATACATTTTCTGATTGGTCCATTCTATTCCACTAATGCTCTATTCCTCCCCATGTGACTGTACCCTAATGGTGTCTCTACAATAGAATAACCGAATGGGACATATCATTCTGTCCTTTATTATTCTATAAGAGAGAGAAGGACAGAATGATATGTCGACATGCATGTCAACCATTCGGTTATTCTATTGTAGAGACACCACACTTTCGCGAACGTCGTTGGTTAAAACAACTAGATTCTGTCATGAACAATAAAAAGTACAAGAAAATCTGCAGTTGTTTCGAGTTACTAGATTCCCCTAGAGGACAAGGCATTTATGCACTTAGGTGTACAGTCGGTGTCAGATATGCCTTCCAAAAAGTTACTGAAGAAATACCAACCTTGCGTGTGATTTTCTATATTATTTCATTCTATGCCTATAGGAAATTTTAAGTCGAACAATGAAATAACATAGAAAGTGATACGCACAGTGGGGATTTCTTCAGTAACTTTTTGGAAGGCATATCTGACGCCGACTGTACATAATTTTCGTCGAGTATAATACGTACGCAACCCCGCTTACAACGCAATGAAAAACCCAGTGATACGACGTCACCTCCATGCTGGAGAATAATGGAACAGATTCGAACCAATAAGAATACAGTCTCCAGCGGCAGGTATAATATTATTGACCTAAGGGTGGAATCACATGGACGCGTAAAGCTACAAGCAGCATGCTGCAAATCATGAGTGTGAGAGCAATGATGATATTCGCTGTCTCTCTTACACTCACGATTTGCAGCATGCTGCTTGCAGCTTTACGCGTCCATGTGATTTCACCCTAAGCTTTTCCACTATTCAACAGCATGATACCACACCCTGATGTTCATGTACCTTACTGTGAAGTTGATCGCGTGTAAACGCATGTATATACCGAATTAAAACTTCTTTGAAGCGTGCTAAAAAGTTATTTTGTAAATAATTATAAATTTAAAAAGTACAAGGTAAGTATTACAAATTCAATTCTAATATGAGTTAAGAAAATCTCACTTGTAGAAATGTTTATTTCACATAAAACATCTTTGAATTATTCTTGATTTATTTTCCTTATATTTTTGCATGCAGTTTTTTATTTCTCTTATATTTAGTTTAAACTATTTAGTAACTCAATTATTATATACATTATTCTATTTCAGCAAAAAATGGATTATATCGCCGACTCGAAAGGAGTGAAAAGAGACAAATGTGATGGTTGCAACGATTGCTCAGCATTCGACTGGGCTGCAGCAGGGATTGGGTCTTTTTGCACCTATTGTGGCTGTCCTCCAACAAAACATATTAAAATTCTTGACGATGTTCAAGAAGATTCAAGCAACGACTCACAACAGTCTTCAGGCGGAAATGAGAGTCCAAACCGTATGGACTTAGATTTCAAAAAAGCGATAGAAGAAGCTACATTTGAAATGAATGAAACTGTAAGCAATTTCTGAATTTATTGGTTATATTCTTTGATACTTTTAGTTTCATTACTACCTTGCAAATTATCTGATATCAAAAACAGTGTTACTTGAATAGCATTCTTCTATATACTGTCGAGAAACACTGTTTTTAATGTCAAATAATTTGCAAGGAAGTCTTAATCAAACTAAATGTATCAATGAACATAACCTAAATTCATTTGCTTCTTGGGTACCTTTCTTCACGACGCGTCACAAATATATTATGTATTTTATTTTAGTTGGATGTCAGCGTCTTTATACCTACAAAATTTCCTGAAAGAATGCAGGAGAAAATTGACAAACAAATAGAATTAACGGAGGCTGAGAAATGCGAGGTTGTTCGAATGATCGTTAAAGATCTTCGTCAGAGTGGATTGGATTGCACATCTGCATTGCACGAATTAGGAATTCTTTTAACAAAAGCATACCCTTTGCATTTTGAGTACATCTGCGACGCCCCTGTGTCAAATCCTTATGTAAGATTCCTATTTTCCATTTTAAGAAGCAATTGTCATCAAATTGAACAAATAAGACGAAAGCCGCTTTTAAATTTACAAAAAAAGTAAACGTTACAATAATTAGGTTTAAACTGATTGATGTAGTTAAAAATTGTATCATTTTTAGAATCTCTGAACCTTTTAGACACATGATTTTCGTAACTTTTTTTTATTGTTTACTTATTTATATAAATTGGAGTAACATTTTGTTTATTCTTTGGAATTAAGAGACCGCGTATAATGTCATACTTTATTTCAAAAAGATTGTCTTTAGTAAAGTCAATTTTTTTAAAGGATGATGCGTACGATTTATAGTTGAGTACTTTTTTTGATTAGTTTGAGCAGTAATTGCAGTTCTAAAAATCCGTTTTTTGTCTTAATTGTAGAAACATATAAAATAAAACAATGGTGATTTGCTTTTAATTGAAAGACTAAATACCTTTATTCAGCGACGTTACAGAAATATTTAATTTACCACATTTGCTGCAAATAACAATTAATCAATCTAAATGAAAAGAAATATAGTACTTCGTTATTAATTTGTTGTTTTATTTATATAGTAATTTGCAGACAGATGAGGTAAAAAAATATTGCCAAAACGTCGATGGAAGAACAACAACTTGTCTTTTAATTAAAATGAAATGTGTTTTACGTATTTTTAATTTAATATTAATATCAGGGTGGCCGCATATCAGGGAAAATCTGGAATTCAGGGAATTTTGATGGTCAGGGAAAGGCATGGAAAAGTCAGGGAAAAAGATATCTTTCAATTAGTGTCAAAATTTCACCTTAAAAAAGTATACTTTATTAGTTCGTCTCAAAATTCTGAAAAATGAAATTCAAGTCAGAGAAAATTCAGGAAAATTTGAAAACAAAATCTTGCGGTGGATTTTTCACTTTTCTTCAAAATTGAAGGTGTTTTTGAAATTTTCTTTTCATTCGATTCGGAATACAAAAACACGAATTGCTTACTGTTATTTTTA
>WNHD01007091.1:0-14821 GCA_011057455.1 Ganaspis sp. Gsp50 | reverse complement strand
TTTTACGATATTATCTGTATTTTTCCTCTATTCTGTGGCAAATAAGCTATAAATATTTGTTTGGTTTATTAAAATATATCAAGTCGATCCGTAGTTCTAATATTTTGATACAAAATTTTGCAAAATCACCCACTGTGCGCCTTCTCCTCTTTGCACGCGTGTCCTGTGAAATTCGTTTCTTGAAGTAAAGGTCTCTTTCATCGTGGCGTGTCACAAATAAATGTCTGAATATTTTACTTTAGCAAGTTCGTCTTCATAGAAACAACAAGATATAGACTTTTTTTGGTAATCTTGAAGACCATATGTTATTGGTTCAGTATTTTTAACAAGACTTACAAAGAATATTTCAGTTGTCCAATTTGGTTTATAACATTTTTCAAAAATATTTTTTTGTAACACATGCACGAAATGAGCAACATTCCGTAGATGTATAGCGTGCGTGAATTAGTAAATTTCAGAACTCTGCTAGAATTAAATTTCTTGTACTGTTACGCATGCGCATTTGCGTCGAAGTTGTTTCTGTACTGCCGAGCATGCGCGCTTCTGTTTACCCAATCTCGACCAATAATCACATCCATATAGTCGCCATATTGGATATTATTATTTTAACTTCTTACAGTTTGATAGTTTCTTCAAGAGACATTTATTGATTAAAAAAAGATCTATTATAATTTATAATTCAAAGCACATTTCTTGCATTTGTTACAAAAAGTATTGTGCGCAACATGTGCGGAAAATCAGCAAATTGAACTCAAATGAAATTCGTCTCACTCGCTAGTGACTCGTTTTTCATCTCGCCTTCAAACTCGATTTCGCCTTCAACTCATCGTCTAGCTTGTTCTTTTCGAATTTCATTTTTCGTCCAGAATTGCCGATTTTCCGCACTTGTTGCACAATATAATATTAAATTTACTTATGCGCACTTTATCTCAAATTTTAAATTTAGGTTCTTTTGCAAAACGTTTTACAATATTTTTCTTACATACGTGAAATAATACATTTTTATGATTATAAACTGTAGCATCCTTTGGTTTCAGTTTAATAGAACGATGTTTAGTATCATTATAAGATAAAATAAAATCAGAGATAATATCAATCCACTTATAATTACCACGCAGACTAAATTGCATCCACATTTTATTTTCCAAAGTTCGATTAAATCGTTCACAAATTTACGCTTTTCAATTACAATAAGTAGAGTACATGTTAATATTATAACGCTTCATAAGATTTCCAAAATGTAAATTATAAAATTATTTTCCTCTATTAACTTGTAAGTTCAAGGGTATACGTTCCTTTTTTAAAAACAGACTCCATTGCAACCGTCACATCTTCACCTTTTTTAGACTTTACATGAACAGCCCAAGCAAATTTGGGGAATATAACAACGACTGTTAACATGTATTTGTAACCATTATTTTCTCGTGCATAAGATTGCATTTCAACGAGATCAGCTTGCTAAGTCTCATCAAAACCTCGAATATCAAAATTTCTTCTTTTATAATATTTTCTAGCTGCCTTGTGCAACTCTCTGACCAACTGCAGTTTTTGATCTTGCATTTTCCACTTTATGAATCTTTATTACCTTCAAGTGCTTGCAGTGTGCTGTTCAATCGAGAAATAACCTCTTTAATGGACTACACCTCTATATTTTTATCAATATGTGTTTTAAAATTCTCAAAAAACTGTTTCAGAGTATCCTCTAATGTTTTAATTCTTATATTATTTTCGTTTTTTAAAGATTCTATTACATCGTAGATGGCGTTTACTTTAGTTTCTACAATTTGAATAACAAGGTTTGAATTAACTGCATCACTTTCGCTCTAAGCATCAGCAACATTGGACAGGTTTTTATTTTCCATGTCTTAAAGACCTTCGGGATTAATTTTAAATCCAATTCCAGGACGGCTAGGATGTGGACTCTCAGAATTTTTAAATTGACGTCCGAATGTATCGATACTCATATTGAAACTGACTTTAAATTCAATGTTACGTTGCTTAATAAATAATATTTGCTTCACGTAATTCTTCAATTATAGATATAATTTCATTACTATGTCTGGGATTACCAGCACTTTGAGATGCTAAGAGCAATCTTAAGGGGACAGTACACCAATAAATTTTCAAAAAATCAATTATTTTTTAATGAATGATTTGTATTTAGAAGACCTAAAAGAATATGTTTTTAATTATGTAAAACTCAAATTAAATTTTTAAATTAAGTAGTGGAGGTTTTAACCACTTGACTGACGACACGTCAATAAAAGCGTCAAGTGTGACCTGGCCCAAATAAATAAATTATGTAACCAAAGGAATAAAACATTAATTAAATATATTATTTGTCAATATATAAAAATGTTAGAAAAAAATTTGTATTGTTTCCAGTTTTTTTTTCTGCAATATACAAATAAGAAAACATCCTAGCCTCTGAGTAACTAAAAGTGCCGTTCGTGCAAAGGCGTTTTTCTCGAAACCACATTTTATGAATTGGCGGGCGTGATAAAAAAACCATTTAACCGATCGTTCTGAAATTTGAATTTATTATTGTTTATACTTAAATCTATAGCGTGAACTACGTATAGAACGATCGGTCAAAAGTTTTTTGATTTACAAGGGTTTTTTGATCCAAAAAAACGGATAATTTCGATAAAATGCCGCCATTTTATTATTTTTGGTCAAAAACTTATTTTTCTAGTTCACTCTATAGCGGTTCGATGCTGATTATAACCCACTTTTGTTTTTCTTTTTCGGAAGTTTCAGTGTGTCAAAATTATGCCCGCCGTGGTTTTTTGGTGTTTTTTTCAAAAATATGCTGAAGACAAAATACACAGTAGACAAATAAAAATAAATTTTGCTTTATTCTACTTTTATATAAGAATAAATGTGCAAAGTTTCATCTAAATATCGTTTTTTGTTTAGAATATATTACATTAGAAAAAGAATTTTTTTTTGAGTCCCGGGGGTGTACTGTCCCCTTAATTGATCGACTAATTCATTATAGGATCATCCCAATAGACATAGTCAATTTCGTTCTCTTGATTTATCATGTATTTTGGCAACAAACCTTTGCCACGCTTCTTTTTTAAAGGAGATGCTATGGAATTTTGAAACTTTAAACTTTTATCATCACGTAAAGCACCATCAACTTTATAAAACTTTTTATGAGCATTAGTTGATATTACAATATCTTTATAATTCTCACGATTATCTAAAATAAAAAAATTTTCTTCAGGAACTTTTTTAAATAATAGTTCAAGTAAACCTTTAGTTGCTGGATAATCTTTAGTTCCTATAATAATATTGTTTTGTTCGAAACTTATTGGTGAATCACCAATCATTAATCCTTTAACTAATTTTCGAACTCCATATTTATAACAATAGGAAAATTGAAACATGTATTTAAAATAGAATTCTTCAATTATCACAATTTCTTTTCTTAAAAATGTCTGTGCCTCTTAAAGTTTAAAAAGATTTAATGAAAATAATCCATCTTGAGAAATTCAGACCCTTTATCAATTTATAAGGTTTAAAATCGATTTTGGTCTTTTAGTGCGATTTTTTCTTTTATAATAAAATTAAGCTTTCCATTTCAAATAGAGTTGTTCAAATTATTTCAAGGCCCCGTCCCACAATGATCTGAAATTGAAAAGTAGGGTTCAAAATAACGTAGAGCTTCTAGTTTTGAACCGATTTAGGAATGTTTTGACTTAAAATAAACTAGACTCAATTTCTAAGAGATCGCTTGAGCTTAAATTCAAATTTAAATAATTAATTGCCATATTGTAAACAATAGAAAAATTAGCCTTTCTTTAAATAATATTTTTTATCGAAGTCAATCTTAGGTTATTTTTATTGCTATATATACTAAAATTCGCTTTGAAATTTTATTGGAATAAAAAAAATGTTAGGATAGTATTACAGTAAATGAGCGCTAAAAGGCAGGTTTTCCTGGCTCATTTTTGGGCTACAACTAAAAAGGAAAAAAATCCCTAGAATCAGTTTTAGGTAGAATGTGTAATAGCTTTCATAACAAAAAAAATTTTCTCATTATTTAAAAATATTTTTTTAATAGCGGTTGGATAGAACTCGAGTAATTCTTTTTGACAATTTCAAAAACACCGTTTCGAAAAAAACTCGTTCAAACATTGGGTACAAAATTCACTAAAAACGAAAAATTCCCCTATCTTTATCACATCGTGTCTTTATTACTTTTTATCGAAAAAGCTTAGTCTAGGGTCATTTCTTGGCAAATTTGATAAGCTTTTCATCGATATGTTTAAAATTTACATATGCTAATTTTTAACTGATTTATCAATGTTTAAAAGCGGACATGTTTTTAATACGAGTTTTGCAAGCGGTCTCTCAATATTTTGGCGGGTAACGTATACGTCTGTAACTTTATTAATTTTTTAAATTTTTACTTAACCTTTGGGAATTACATTATTTGAGCATTCTGGAACACGAAAATAAAACAAAAAACAAATCGTTTCTTTTGAAGTTATTCACTGTAATTAACTGTTACTAACTTTAACACCTTAACTAACAATAAAGAGATTGTTATAAAAAAGTTAATAAACAAATTGGTTTTTCTCGCATATTTCGAAAAGTGCCTGTTTACATATTAAAGTACTACACAAATAAATTTAAAAAAGTAGAAACTGTGTTTAGAACAATGTTTTGTAATTGTTGTAAACAAGTAAATAAACAAAATTCCTATTATCGCCATTATTGTTGGAAAAAGGAGTACAGAATAGAAATTGACTTGGTTTTTGAAGATAATGTTGTAATTGTTATAAACAAGGAAATGAAGAAATTCCTTTTTCTCTCTTATTTCAGCTAAAAAGACCTACTTATAAAAAGTTTTTTACAATAAAGATTAAAAGACTAGATAGTGTTCATCTAATAGTAATTATGTAAAAAATTTGTAATCATTATAAACAAATTAAAAATTGTTCAAAGTTGCTTTTTGCAAAAAGGTATTGTTCTTTATGAGAAAGCAAAATGTTCATGAAATAAAAATAATTTTCCACTTGTTTTTCTTTGACAATTACAAACAAACAGTATAGAATCTTATTTATCTTAATTGTAAAGAACTTTAAAAAAAATAGCCTTTCTTAGCTAAAATATGTAATAAAAAAAATTTGTTCATTTCGTTTCTTATAACAATTACAACATTATTTTGAAGATCGATATCTACTTCTTTTGACAATGATCATAAACAAAAAACAAACAAAATTACGTCTTTTTATAACAATAGAGTTGGTAAAACAAATTTATTTCAAACAAATTTCAAATTTTGATTAAAAAGCAATATTTAGTCTTTTATTCAAATTTGTTAAAGACACCAAAAAAATGTAGGTCCTTTTTAACGATAGGAGGTAAAAAATGAATTTGTTGATTTGTTTCTAACAGTATTGCAAGACTTTTACTAGAAAAAAGTTTATAGTCACCTTATCTTATTTATTTATTTTTTATTATTATTTATTTATTTCATTTATTTGTAAAAACCCCCCAAAAACAGGTTTGTTTAGCTGAAAATTACATCTTTTAATAATTTCAAAAAAATTTGAATTTGTTTATTATTTGTTTATAATGATTACCAAATTTGTTGCATAGTTAATATTAGATGAAGAGTATCTAGTCTTTTAATCTTTATTGTAAAAAAACTTTTTAAAAATAGGTTATTAGCTGAAATATGTGAGAAATACAAATTTGTTTACTTGTTTGTTTATAACAATTACAACAATATTTTCAAGAATGAAATCAATTTCTATTATATTAATAAACAAAAACAAAAAAAATTTCGTTTTCTTCTACACGGAAAAAAATAATTAGCTGTGACAGCGAAGAATTCACTACCACTACTAACTTTGTTAACAACTATAGGGACAGCTAACAAATTCAAACTTGTTAGCTGTCACTGCTATTTTATTAACTGTGAGCATAAATTTCGCTAGTTAACTCCAGTTAGCAATAGCAATTAATTCATTTTTTCCGTGTAATATAATAAAGTCGATAAAACGAATTTGCTTATTAATTTGTTTATCAAATTGTTTATTAATTTATTTATTAATTAATTTATCATTTTTGTTTATTACTTTCTTATATGAATCTCTTTATTATTAAATAAGATTATTTTTATATTAAAAACTTTTCTAAGTGAATTTCAGTTTATAGCAATAATAATAATCACCTAAGATTGACTTATATAAAAAATATTATTTAAAAAGTGGCTGATTTTTCTATCGTTTACAATGCGGTAATTGTTTAATCAAATTTGAAATTTCGGCTCGAGCGATCTCTTAGGAATTGAGTCTAGTTTATTTTAAGTAAAGAAACTCCAAAATCGATTCAAAATTAGAGACTTTACTCTATTTTGAACCCTATTTTTCAATTTCAGCTCACTGTGCGTCCCAGCCTCTGTTTTAATTTTATTATTTTAGATTAACTGAATGGGTCAACAATAGGGAGATTTGTGGTGGATAACATTTATTTTTAATAATAATAATAATAATAAAGATATTTCCTGGCGTCAAAACTCAAAAGCTACTAAACCGATTGTAATAACATTGTACCTACTTGCTTTTTGAATACAAAAAAATCTAGTTCCCGATCGAAATCATTGTTCCATCTTCTCGTCTGACCAATTTGGGATAATCTACTTATTGACACTAATGACTAAAATTTATGTAATCAGAGCTTTGCAGAATGGTTTTAGATTTGTGGATACATTTGTGACACGAACAGCGGATCCAATCTAGAACGTAACGAATGATTTATCGCGATCCTGGCCGTGATAATCGATCTGTTTGAATTTATTGGATTTTCATTGCTCAGATACGATCGCGGCTATAAACGGTTAATGCCCGTCGCAAGATAATGCCCAGGACTAAAACGTGAATGCTAAGATGGATTTATTTCTTACTCCCGCAATATAAACTACATGATCGTTTTCTCTCGTGTAGAAATATGATTCTCAATTGTTATTATCGCTTCGTCAAAATATGCTTCCCATTAACGATAATGTAGAAACTAAACTCCAAAGATAAATGGTTCTGTTGAGTTGATCAGTCACGATTTTAAATTTTATTAAAACGAAAACAGAAAAATTAGAAAAACTGTACCAATTTTCATATTATCATAATTTCGTGATCGTTTTATATTATTCTACATTGGGGATTTATAAGTTTTATTGTATTATTGATTATTATTATTGTTATTATTGTCCACTCTTTTAGTATGGATTTATGAATTCATAAATTTCGTATGAATTTCTGGTTCTTCCTAGGGTCAGTTTTCAAAACTTTCAATACTCTTTATTAAAAATTGATTCTTTAATATTAAAAAAGTTTACACACTGTAAAAAGAAGTATCTTAATATAAGATGTTTTGGTAGTCAATTCCAATCTTTTGCAATCTTTTTCAATCACAAAATAATCAAGTTATTTTCTTGTATTCAATCTTCGTCAAGTAATATCTTAAAAATCCAAATAAACATCATAGTTTTTTTTTAGTTTTTAGTTTTAAAAAGGAATATTTATTAAGCAAAATTACATTAAAATAAGAAAAAGGATAAACAGCCTTAAAAAAAACCTTATAAAGTATATATATATCTTAAATTAATTTGGTATGCTATTAAAATAGGTCTCGCCAAAATATGGTAAAATGTGTAAGTACTTAAAACGTAGTCCTTAAAGAAATATATAATAATTAAATTTTAGATAAGTTCCGAATATGTTATTCAGTTTAGAGCTTGCAAAAAAGCCTGCTAAAGGCAAAAAACAAGTATAAACATCATAGTCAGTTATAGCAGTTCGGACAAGAGCCCTGACTGGTACGCTGGGAACCCGAGTTCAATTCCTCGGACTGGTGATTTTTTTCCATAAATTTTTAAAAGCTAAAATATTATTTGGGGATTAAAAAACATTAGAAAAATCAGAAAATATGGAAAATTGGTATTGAAAAGGGTCCATTTAAAGCTAAAAGTTAATTCTATCATTGGATTCAAATGTATTGGAAGGAAGACGTATTCAAAAATATTAACAAAATCTAATACTTTTTAATCATTCTCTTCTTACTGGGCATGTTGGATACGTAAAACATCCTAGGCTCTTTTAACTTACAGTCTCAATTACGATTCACAAATATCTTACGAGCCAAACATCTTATGACGTCATTACTATGTTAAGTTAAGATACTATAACGCGCTAAAATTTTATCGCGAACAAATTACCTAATTATTATTTCGATTAATTTCACGCGAAACACGTAAAATTTATAAACATCAAGATGAATCAACTATTCAAGGCTGCTGCGTCAGCCGATGAAAACTCGGCGAATTGTGCCATTTAATTTATAATTTTCACTTTTGTTATTGTTTGACTTAACCTATAAACTTGTCATTTCATTTGCGTCATGTTTTCAGTTAAATTGTTCTAAAACAAAAGAAATCATTTTATTCTGTTTACCACCTCTCTGCCAACTTGTCAAACCGGCGAACTATGGCAGAATAAGAATCACGTAAACTAATTAATTCTCTCTCCACACGCACTGAACAACTGTCAACTTGTCGTCTCCGGGAGGATAGGTTGCCCCTACGCACACCTTTTGCTGAGACCTTCGATGACACTCCTTCCTGGAACTTGGTGGGATCATCGCTCTGGTACTCGAATCTCGGATGTGAGTCCCGATTTTCACACAAGTACCAGAGATAACATTAGCTGCTGACCGGTGTTTACAAATGTCAAATTCGCAGTCGGCGCCATTTTGAATTATAGGCAACAGAGTTGTCGCCTTTATCATCAGTGCAACCGGCCGACCACCGATTAATTTGAACGTTACGCCAGCGGTCGGTAACAGTACGAGTTCCAATATTCAACATTTCGATTTTAACGCCGTGTGTTCACAAAGCAGACTCTTTTGCTTGAGCCACGTCACTCTCTTTTTGGTGTTGGTTTCGGCAGCTACTGCCCTTTCGACTTTAGTCACTTATAAAATTAAAATTAACAAAAAACAATTAAAAATGGTGGGACGCGGCGACTATCGCGGACGACGCCGGATAAATAGTGAGCTCCTCTACTAGAACTTGTATTATTAAAAAGGAGTGGTCTCACTCTAATCAGTGAACGTTTAAAATCAGTGCTCGCTTATTAAAAACTCTTTTCATTAAACTCTCTGTTACATTTTTGATCATTTGGGCTTCCTGTCCAAATTATTTAATAGAATTGGACTTACATAAAAATAGGGTTATAATATATAATCTATCTTCGAAAAGTATCTTATATTTTAAGATACTAAAAAAATATTCATAAGTTTAAAAACGCGTAAAGTGTCTTATATTTTTTAAGATATTTCGTCTAGTGTATTATATTAAGCTGGAAAAAGGCGGTTTACCATCTTAACCTCTTAGAATAAGATATCACGTAAGATACTTCTTTCAGCAGTGCAATTCTTGTTTTTTTAATCACTTTTATTTCAAAATCTATCATTTTACGAGCAATTCAAAAAATAATGATCCTCACACTTGTGCACACTTTTTGCCTTAACTTTTTTTGTGTCGCAAAAACCAGAAACGAACATTGTCATTGTGATAGAAAGTTAATTAATCTCTGGAAGGTAAAATAATCGATTACTCATCGATTGCAAAAAATGTGAGAAATGTGAAACACTTTCTTGGTTCATGAAGGTTTTCTCTCTATTCGGATCGGAGAGGATTCTAGCGTCGCACTTTGCCAATTGGCTTTCCTCAGGCTATAAAAATAAAAAATCTCGTTGGTTGAAGAGGGAAGGAGTAATAGACATTTCAATTGGTCAGAAGAAGAGTGGGGGATGAGCCAAAAAGTACTGTTCAATGAACGTCTACACAAGTTAACAAAGATTTCCTTGAAATAAGGAACGCGTCCGTATGGCAACTATCGTTGCGCTCAGAGAAAAACGTAATTGGTAGGCACCAAAGCTGTGATTATTCGAGTAGAATTTCACGGAATGGAGCTAAATGGGTTTGAGGAACAAACAATTTGTGAGCAAGAGCGCTGCTGATTGCTCATAAAGTCCTGCACAAGTACAATGTATCGACGGATGTTTGCTCTTAGCTTGATCCGTCCAACTCATTACGACTTTCAACCTCTGGCTACCAAAACGTTATTCAATCTAGAAAATAAATAATGAAATTATTTTTCATTCTATTTTGTTCAATTCCGCGAATTGTGTTGAGAATACTGGAACTCAAGTCATTTTGTTTATCGTCAGTTTGCAAGGTCACTTACATTTTCATGCAGTTGCACATTCGCAGGTGACAGACATGACAGTTGCAGATGCGCAGTTGTCATAAATGACAGTTACGCTTGCGCAGAAGTCATATATTGCGGTTATACATGCGCAGTAGTTATAAATCACATTCACATATATGCAGATGTCATTACTGACAGTTATACATGCGCAGTAATCATAAATGACAGTTGTATATGCGCAGTAATTATATAATGACAATTATATGTGCGCAGTAGTTATAAATCACAATTACACATGCGCAATGGTTACAAATGACGTTCACACATGCGCAGTTGTCATCGGTGACAGTTAAATGTGCGCAATAGTCACTTGCAATAGTTGCACATGCGCAGCAGTCACAGGTGATAGTTAGATTTGCGCAGTCATCATAAATGACAGTTGCACTTTCGCAGTAGTCTTAGATAGGTGACAGTTAGATATGCACGGTAGTAATAAATAACAGTTACACTTGCGCAATACCCACAAGTGAGAGTTACACATTGAGAGTAGTCTTTAACGATAGTTACACATACGATAATGTTACATATGATACTTATACACATTCACAGCAGTAATAAATGACACCTACACATACGCAGTTGTAATGATTGACAGTTGCTTATGCGCAGTTGTAATATTTGACACTTGCTTATACTCAGTTGAAATAAATGACAATTGCACATGCGCAGTAGTGAGATATAACAGCTAAACATGCGCAGAGGTTAAAAATGACAGCTACACATGCGCAGTAGTTATATGTGGGATGTCATTACGTAGCACCGTTGTCGTTTTAGTCTAGAATAGTTCAAGAATGTCGACCTTGTGCCAACATTGACACTTTTTTGGTGCCATGTGTCGTGTCGGAAAAAAGAGCGCGTGAGAAACACTTAAAAAGCGCAAGTCACGTTCTTTGTGGTGCTTCGGAGGAATATAAAAAATTATTACTAAATGAACAAAAAGGAACTTCCTCCCTACGTGACGTGACGTAAGTGGATACAGGAAAATCACATACGCACACGTGTAAAATTGTGTGCGTATTATGCACCGCAATTCGACCACAACCAATCCCATTCCGGGATGCTGAATTTTTTTCGGATCCTCGTCTCCACTGGATATCACGTGCCTGCACCGGAAACCGACCATTTTAAGAAAATTATCTATTTTCTTCTTACAAATATTCTTTCAACAGGGAAGTTATGAAATGAAGATGATTCACAACTTCCATTGATGAAATGTAACATATTTTTTGCTGTGGCATTACTATTTGTTAATGTTCTACATTGAATGCAATTTACTACGTCGTTTAATTTACTTTGAAATTTTTGTTATGTTTTTGTATTAGTATATTTTTACTTATTCTTTTTAATTATCCATTATTATTCTCTTCTTTTCTCTTTTCTCTTTTCTCTTTCCGCTTTTCTTTTTTTTTCTTTGTCACCTTAAAACAAAAAGGGGTAACTTTCGGTACTCGTTCCTCAAAAAGTATCTATCCAATTATCCTCGTCGCAATTGACTACAAATATATGTGACGCTCCACGAGAGAAGGGACCTTATTCGCTCTTGACTTAAGGTCCCTTCTCTCGTGGAGCGACACATATAATCAAATAATCTCTAGTAAGAATACTGTAGTGTTTTTATCATACAAAAATGTCGTTCGTAAAAAGATTTCGTTTGTAAATCGTTTCTTATGTGGGAAAAATATTATTTTGTAGGTAAAATTTTTTTTGACGTTTTTCATTATAGGAACATAACTTCTTTTTCAGTAAGGGAATATTTCTGTTGCAAAATCTTTTCGATTAAAAAAATCTTTTATAACACATTTAGACAAATAAAAGATTTTTTTTTGCTTCCTGTTTATTATTGTTGTGCATAATTTTAGGAGAGAAAGTTGTTTGCGACGTATTTTTGTTTGCAAAATTACAGATTAAAAATGATTGCTTCCTTGACAAATGAACCTATTTTCAAGGCTAATTATTCTAAAAATAATCATCTTTAAGAATAGTTTCTGTACGTTAATTGGATTTAAAAAGAAGACAAGTCTGGGATTTGCCAAGTGAATGGAGCGAGTCAATATAAGATCCATGAACTGTAGAAAAGTTAATGATCTGATCGATAATCATGTTTTACCTGGCCATAACAGAGCAGGGATTTAGAACTTCATCTCCTGTTCTTTTTTGACAGAAACACAGTTTTTTATCATTCCTTAAATTTCTAATTGCTTGTAGTCTATGCATACTTGCGAATCGCCGAGTGCGACGGCCATTGGCGTGAGAAATAGTCACTCTATCCCTTCCTATAGTCCTCACTAAAAAGAAACAATTGTAGAAATACTTTCGCCTTTTTGTAAATTGTCTATTGTAAACTTTTTCACAATTTTATCTACATGAATATGTTACACGCGAAGTCATATTTTGCTTTCGACTTATTCGTGGTTCCGTGCTATATATGCTTAATCTGAAAGAGAATAAAGTATAATTTGATTAAATAAAAGGCACTACATTAAAGATGCCACAATTTGGAATTTAAAATTTATATATCGAATAATTGGAGAATAGGGATTTTGATACATGAACATTATGAGTTTCAAATTTACTTAATATATGAGAAATTCCATACCAACTCTTAACATATCAATGAAATTCACATTTTTGATTTCGCTCGAATATTTTTATTTATTTGTATCACACAAAATACGACTTCATGATTTTTCAAAAAATTTTCCATAGTGGTTCAAAAATTATGAATTTTTCAAAATTTAGAATTTTGATCTTTCTTTTTTCATAACTTAGTTAAGAATTAATCAATTTTGTAATTATTTTTTTTTAAATTGTGTGCTTTTACCTGAACTTTTCCAAAATTTTGTGCAAAAAATATGATCAGGATGGTTTATCTGGTTCGAGTTTATTCATATTTTCGTTTAAAAACAATTTTGTAAAATTAACCAAATGTAGTATGTAATTTTATAAAATTGTTTTTAAACAAAAATATGAATTACTAAGCACTGTACTGTGAATAGAAAAAACTAACACATACATTTTTAAAAAAGTTGATATGAGTTGAAATTGATGTTATGATAACTCTTTATAACAAAAGAACTTGAAGGTTTTTTATATATCATACTAAATCTTCTTTCTGGAAATAGAAAGATTTGGATTCTTTATGAATCAAGTTTCTTTATATATAAAAAATACTACCTCCAACTTTGGAAAAACAGATTTTTGACAACATTGCTACATTCCGGTTAGTAACAATTAAAAGCGATTGAGTAATTAGTAATAGTCAATCGTTCCAAATAGTGTTGAATTGATTTTTTCTAGAAGGGTCGATTTTTTATTTGTTAGTATCAAAGAAATGTTTGTGTAATTCTGACATTTTTGTTTTATTCGTTCATGTATGAAAAAAACTCTATATTTTTATGAATACTTTACTATACAAAAGTATATATATCTTTGAATTTTTGTCTCACTTAGTTAATTAATAACAAGTTTTAAAGTTTAGAATTTTTTTCGTTTATAGAGTGGAGTCTATTTTGAGGATTGGTTATAAAGTATAGTATATATGGTAGGGAAATCGAGGAATGTGGGCGAATGTGTGGCCAAACAGAATGTCGCGTGGAAAGAGATAGGATGTGAGTTTTAGAGTGGGGGAGAGGGTGTATAGTAGAGAAAGAAAAAGTGATAGTAAAAGAGAGAAAAAGATAGAAAGAGAGAGATAGAGATAGAGCGAGAAAGAGATAGAGTGAGAAAAAGAGATAGGAAAAAAGAGAACGATAAAGAAAGAGCGAGAGAAAAAGAACGAGAGAGAAAGAGCAAGAGAAAGAGAGAGAATTAGAAGGACGATGTCGCGCATTGAAGTCTCCAACGAAGGGGTGCGCAGTAAAGAGTATGATGAGATTTGGGGGGTACATATTTTATTGCATACAAACCACATGTAAACACCGTGGATTTATTCAATTCAATACTGCTTATTTGAAAGCCAATAGGGTTCACTTAACCCTCATGTATTGCAACATTTCATCGTATTTGATAATAGCGGCTGATTCGGGCAATAAATACGATACGATATAGTGATTTATCGCGCATCGCTTAAAAGTAGAAGGAAACAAGGAAGTGTGTTTTTAAGACAATTTCTCACTATAATGATGAGGAAATCAAAGCGAATGCTGCTTCAATATTAAACTACTCTCACACACTGCTAAATCCTTTCAATAAGTAATATGTATATCTAAAAACTGTCCATTGTTCTCAGAAATATAAACCATTCAACTCAAAAGTATGTTACGTAAAAATATGCATCCATAAATTTCTCTCTCGGAGATGCAGTAATTGCTTATTGAAAGGTCACAAAGTCTTTTAGATTCCAAAATTTAATACATATATATACGTAGGATAAAGAAACCAGTCTATTGGTTGACACTGTACCAGTCGTTTCCGAGTCAAAATTTAAATCCTACTTACCCGAGTCGAAATTTAAAGTCTATTTAGGAACTATTAAGTACTATTAAGTTCTTTTTAAGTACTATTAAGTTCTATAGGTTCGACTTAGCGTCTAT
>WNHD01007085.1:0-10114 GCA_011057455.1 Ganaspis sp. Gsp50 | reverse complement strand
TTTCTCCAAAAAATAATAAAAACTATTTTTTATGCTATTTTTCATAATTTTGAAAATTTTGGGGTTTTTCAGAACCCCATAAGAAATTGTTAGTATTAAAAAATTATTAAATAAACAAATGGGTATTATTCTTTGAACATTTTTGAAAAGAAACAGACTTGTCCAATCAAAAAATATTGATTTTCCTGGATTTTATACCATTTCTACGAGAAAGTGATTTTTTCCCATGTAAAATACATGGGAAAAGTTGAGCGCTTTGAGCCCTATCTAAATGTTAAAAAAAAAAACAGGAGTATTTTTTTTCGATATAGAACAATCCTAGGGGGTGAGAGCATTAAAAAAAAATATTCTTGTTTCCCCATGCATTTTTGGACCACCCTAATACACACCCTACTCGACTTTTTCTTTCAACTGATATTCCAACCCCCGGGAGCAGTTGTAAGGGGGTGGTAGCGGGAAAATAGGCGATGAAAAAAAAATTTTATTGTCATATTAGGTTTCAGCGACCCCAAAAACATGGGGATAGGGGGGTGTGACCTCTGGGTTTTGACTTTTTTTTGTGTGCCTGTGAATTTAACTTAAATTTAACAAAAGATAAGAAAAAGTGCAGTAAAGTTTCGTAAAATATATTCGCTGTAATGCAGTAAGTTAGACGATATAGTCCCAGATAGCAATATATCTTTCTTAAATATTTCCTAAACCTTTAACTGCAATTTTCGGAAGATTTATAATTGCAACCTTTAGGAAAGCTCGAATAACATTAGAATGTCCGCTATGAATAAATGTTCTAGACTATGTTAACATTCACACTTGGAGTGTGAGTTATATGAGTCCCCTTAATAATATTAATATATGCGTACGTCCGCATGAAAAGAGCCCACTTTGGCACTATTGCGGACTTATCTATATGAGCATATTCTTGATTAAATTTCGAACATTTTGAGAGGTCTTGGACCCCTTCAGATGAAAAATTCGCCAAGTTGAAAGGGTTCAAAGTTAGAAGTGTCGAAAACCTAATTTTGAGAAAAACGAGTTTAAAGTTCATGTTTTCTATGAGCTCCCATGTTAATTAAAGCATAAAAATAAGGTTTTAATTTTTTTGACTTAGGGGAGAGTCGGGTAGCCCCGGCCCCTTGAGGTTTTTCGATTATTAATACTAGAATAATACTAAAAATTTTTGTTCTAAATAATTAACCTAAACATTTAATAAATAAATGTTTTATAACTGAAATAAATGGAATTAAAGTGAAGTAAAAAATAGGTTAAATATTTGAAGTGTCGGGTAACACCGACCATATAAAAAAATTTAATTATATTGGAATATATTATAGTTATAATGTAAAGAAAGGGATTTCTTAAATAAAAATAATTTTTTAACATAAAACATACAAATTTATTTTTTAATATTGATTCTTAAACATATGTCAAAACTTTTTTGGGTTAGATGATTTACACCTGGTATGAATATAAACAAGAAACTAATGAATATTGCATTATAAATATTGGCCGAAGGTGCCCGTATGTAAACTGGCTGGGGCTAAACGTCAAAAGGTTTTTTAGAAATGTAAAATTTATAGGCAGATTATTAGAAAATTAAACAAGCGGATGTGAATTATTAATAAACTGATAGTTAAGTTTAAAAAAAAACAAGAGAGTTAAATTAGAAACTTCTTGAACACAAAAATATTGGACAATGAAGTTCATCTATGTTCTATAAAATTTGTTGTTTCTTACACATACAATTTTAAAATTTATTTATTTCTTTAGTGGACTGAACTTTTCTACTCATAATTTTAAATTTATATTCTGAAACCATCTAAAGATTAAACTGTAATTCATAGTTTTTCTAAGCAACTTAGTTTATTAAATATCAATGTTGCCCGTGGTTTATACCCGCTGGCCGTGGTTACCCGACTCTCGACAAAGTTATGATAAACACATGACTCAAAGAAGCAGATTCTGTATTTTGTTCTACTGCAATAAAAAAAAATTCAAAAATTTGACATTATTTTAGAAAATTGCGAATATCTCCTAGAATAAAACCGACAAAGTGGGCCCTTTTCATGCGGACGTACACATATAAGTATAATCATTTATAACCTAGAATCCAAAAATTTCTCAATCCTTCTTCGTATTTTCTTTCCATAAAAGTTTTTACTGATGAATTCCTGTAAACTCTACTGTCATGGGTTCTTCCACCGTATCTTGCGTTTACAGACAATATTTCATTATCAGGACCAGAAACCTAAAGTATTTCAAAATAAGTATAATTTCAAAAAGTGTTAACTTTTGTAACTACTTGCCAGCTAATATTTTATGTATAAATTTGAAAATAAGGCAAATCAAAAAGTCTTGCACTTTCTAAATTAGAATCAATGAATTCTCACTAATTAGCAGTCAATCAAAAGTAACTGAATGCTCCAGTTATAAGTAGGGGAGACCGGGTCTAATCTGCGCATCTTGCACTTTTTGTTGCTTAACTTGGTCAATATTAAATTTAAACAAAGCTTCTCGCACGGAAAACTTCCTCTAATACAGGCAAGTCTCGCTCTTATGCACTCCTCGGGTGTGGGGTGCATTAGACTAAGTTGTAAACATTCAGGGACGTATCAATGATTCTCAGCACCTTATTTAACGACCACTGCGGTAAATATTGTAGCATGAGATTGGCGGCACTGGATTTGACGTCACAGACTACCTTCCTCCTAACCTCCCGCACACCCTTGTCCAGAAGTCGTACCAAACGAGTGCACTAGACAAGGGTGCAAAAGAGCGATACTTACTTGTATTTCAGCTTTTATTCAAAAGAAAAAAAATCCGGTTATCATTTTTAGTTTCTTTTTGGGAACACTGTTTTTGGAGTCTTGCAAACTGCGCAACATTACCCCAGCGCGGGGTCAAGCTGCGCACGTACCGGGGTAAAACTGCGCATTAATTAAATTTTGTTATTTAAATATCAAGACAATATTTTTTGTCACAAATTAAGTTTTCTCAGTAATTTTATAATAAAAATATTGACAAATGAATGTGTTTACATTAATAAATGTATTTAAAACGTGATAAATCAGTAAAAATATAAAACATTTTATAGAAAAAATTAAAAAATCATACTTTTTATTATTGGAAGTTGGATTTTATTAAAAAGTGTTATGATTGGTGTCTATTTATAAATAAAGTAATAAGAAATAATTGGAATATGTAAAAAG
Organism: Ganaspis sp. Gsp50; assembly: GCA_011057455.1. Lineage (NCBI taxonomy): Eukaryota > Metazoa > Arthropoda > Insecta > Hymenoptera > Figitidae > Ganaspis > Ganaspis sp. Gsp50. The sequence continues at coordinate 6,908 of WNHD01007085.1, read as the reverse complement.
ACCTTTATACGAATTTAATATCAGAAAATTTTTGAGAAACATAAAATTACATAAATAACTTTTCTGGCATTATAAATTATAGAACTTAAACATAGTAATTTAAATTACATAAAATTACATAAATAACTTATCTGGTTTTATAATTAATAGAACTTAAACATAGTAATTTAAACTACATAAAATTACATTTTTTTGAAATTATTTATATATTAAACTTTAATAAAAGTAATAAATAAAACTTAACTGCATTTCTTATTTTAAATAACAGTTTAAATAATTTATTTAAGCAAAACTATTTGCTGTTGCAGTAGTTTACGCAAATAAAAGAGGTAATGAAACTTAACAGAATTTCTTTGGTTTTTTTAAAAGTTTAAATAATTTTTTTAAATAAATCTATTTGTTGCTGCAGTTTTCGCAAGTGAAAAAAGCATCATTGCCTGCACAATATTCGTGGGCCCAAAGAAGACATATTATGCACTGAATCCAGTTATCTCCTGGAGCACTGTTTGCAAACGACTCATTGCAATATATACAATTACAATCATCACAGTCGTCACTTGATGCTTTTTTGAACTGTTTAGGCTTTTTTATCAATTTTGATCCTTTCTTTTCAATGCGTTTATCATTCTTTTTAATTGCTGAACATTTTTTTTTCTTAATAACCTCTTCTCTTTTCGTTTGTTCCTCGCGTAAAGTTTTCATGATTGGTGAGTCTGTCAAAATAGCTGTATGACGACGTTTTCTTGAAGGTTCAGGTGCTTTCCTTTCTCCTGCCTTAGGTAAAGGTTTTAATTTTAACGGTGTAATTGGTGATAATGTTACAGACGTTTCTGCTTTAATCATTGAAGTCTATTCATTGCTTGTATTATTTTCAGTATCTGCTGCTGAGAAAATTTCAGGAAGATCATTGGGAGCAGAGTTACATGAAAATCCTGGAGAAGCTTCTTTTTGATCGTTACTCTGATTTACAACCGGAACATTTTCGATTGTAGGACTTTCTTGTCTTTCTGGTCTATCCGTTGAATAGGACGGCAAAAATTCTTCCTCTGGAAAAACGTGTTGATTAAATGGATATATTCCAGAAACTCTAAACCCAGCAGTTATATTTGTTGGAGTTATAGCTAAGGGTAGTGCAGTTTTAAGCAATTTTGGAATGTTGTAAATTGACATTGTTTTACCCGGGTTATTTGTCATCCAAGCATCGCAAGCTGAGTTCACGTACTTTTTAAGGGGTCCATCACAGAGCGATCTAGCGGTTGTAACTTATGTGAACAATGAGGGGGGAAGGATAAAACAGTCACACCGTGTTCTTTAAAGTAGTTTAGTGCAGCAATAGACAAATGCGAATCATGATTGTCGAGAAGTAGCAGAACGGGTCTTTCTAAGGAACAGCGTACATGATTGACAAAATGCTTTGCCCATTTCAGAAAATGTTCAGCTTTCATCCATCCTGATGGGTTAGCATCTCCACAGCTTGCAGTAGGACCTCCAGAAACCATATGGTCCTTATAGTGTACCCGTGGAAAGATAAAAAAAGGCGGAGTGCTGTTTCCAAGTGCTGACACCGAAATGGCTAAGGTAACTAGGGTCCCCCGTTCTTGAGATGTTATTCTTCCTACTTGCTTATACCCGCACCGTGCAACAATTCTATTTGGTTTTTGTACTGTTGTAATTCCGGTTTCGTCCATGTTATATATATCGCCAGGTCCAATCTTTAGTCGACTTAAAACTTCTTGCAAATTCTTAAAGAATTTGGCAACGTTTTCCTTATTAAAACTTGAAGCTCGAGCCAAGCTGGTTGCCTCGGGAGTTCGAAGCGACATTTTACAGTGACGTTTCAAAAAGTACGAAAACCAGTCTTCACCAGCCATTTTATTTTCTCTCCAATTTTTGGGAATGTCTTTCTCTAAAGCAACAGCATACTCGTAGGCAAAGGTTCTGATTTCTTTAGGTGACATACCATAGTAAACATCACTTGCTTTTAATATGTACTCTTCTAACAATTGTTCTTCTTCATCACTAAAAATCTATAAAGGAACCAAAATAAATTAAAATTAAATAATAAAAATAAGTAAATAAGTAAAAATACACTCATTAAAAATGTAAAACAAAAGACATTATTTGGTTTTTTGTTCATGAAGCTTATATACAATTTCCAATTTAAAAATGTTAAAAATCATTTAAATATTATCATAATAAATAATAAAATCAATAAAGACTGTTGGTATATATTAGTAAAAAAATAAGCATAATTTTCAATTTTAAATTCAAAAAATTACTGAAGAAAGGCACAGTAAATAAATAGTAACGAAAATAAAAGCAATACAATTTCGAACGAAATCCTAAAATTAAACAACTATCCCTATTTATCAATACAAATTAATTTTAATTTGTAGTAACTAAGAAAAGACAAAAAAAATTAATAAAAATTGAATAAATGACAAACCAATAACAATTGTTGTTGTTTATCAAGCTTTTATGAAATAATTTGAAATTATTTTAAAGATTAGAAGGAAGCTTTAAGTAATATGTAATTAGTGTCATTAGTAAAAACGGTTCAAACATTAAAATAATGTTGTTTTTGTTTTTAAAAGTAGATAAAAAACATCAGAAATTTTTGAGGTTAAGTCAGTAACTCTAGAAATTAAAACTTTTTAACATTACCTGACGAGGCTTTTGTTTGATAAATATTTTCTCTGGATTATCAGAAGCTGTTAGTAATCGTGGATCAGAGACTCTTTTAAGATATCGTCGTAAAGAACTTTCCTTTATACCAAAATCATTTGCTGCTCCCCGTATGGATCTTCCATTTAATTTAATTAGTTTTGTTGCACTCAATAGCAAATCAGGTTTCAGGGACATGTTGTCCGATTTTCTTTTATAATTCCTCATAATCCCTTCAAATACTAATTGCAATTAACATTTATACTGCTGTATAAATTTCATTTGTTGTATTTATTGTTCTAACAATAAGTAGCGTGAACGGACAGATACAAAATGACAGTACCGGTCCATCGATAAAGTAGATTTCTCTTGACTATAGAGTGCGCCACTAAAGACCGGTCGAAGCGCGCAGTTTAACCCCGAATGTGTTTTTCAAATAATTTATTTTTTTCTACGAATACTACAAGTATAAATTAAAATCTCTTAATTGTTATTTGAAAACAAATATTAGAACGTGATAATTAAACATTTTTTTAAACTGTCAGTTAAAGAAATATAACAAAAAAATGATGTACTTAAAAATTTACTTTTGGGTATTAAAATCAGTTTTTCTCATATATACTCCACATTAATGATCATATAACAATGAAACTTGGCACAAACTTGCATTGCACTATGTACTACAATTTTTGTGTAGGATGAAAATTAATTTGACTAATCACTTTTGAATAAAACGCAATGCGTCCCTTTACCCCTGCGCAATTAAGCCCCGGTCTCCCCTATTACGGTTAAAAAAAATTCGGTTAAGATTTACGCTCTGTGGGTAATTTTGAATACCAGTTTGCACGCAGCGTCATTGCCTGTATGTATTTTCTGCGTATCTGTATACAAGAACAAAAAATTCAATATCTTCTAAAGTTTCAGAACCTCCATCAATTTTTTTTAAATACTCATAGAATCCTACGGAATCTAAAAATCGATAACAGGAAGAACAAAAATGGGACTTTACAGTGCAATGTTTACTTAAAAATTATTTTTTGATGTTTTTGTTTAAAAAAAAAGAAAAATTTTTTAAATTTTTTTTCTAAAACGTTTATAAATAATAAGTAATGACTGGAAAAATTAATATAATCCATTTATTTATGACGGAGATAATGATTATCGAAATTTTTTGAAAATTTTCTTGAACCCCTGTAAATCCAAAAATTTTCAAAATTTTGCAAAATCGCTTTTAAACTTTTAATTTGCACATATTCTGCTACTCTTTTACCAAGTTGCAAGAAGATCGGAGAACCAGGGGACAACTTTGATTTTTTAGTGCTAGACTCACCCTACTATATCCGTCATCAGCGACATCAAAAACCTCTGAGGAACGAGCTTAAAGCAAATGTGATGGACTTTAAGAGGGGGGAGGGGGGTATGGTCCAGAAGGCAGAAAAAAGGTCATTTTTTTAATTTTTTTTGCAACGGTATATATTTTTATAAAAACTCTTCTTAGACATTATTAGGCACTTATTAAAAAACCTTTTGGGAAATTCTTGTTATAAAATATAAAGATGTGTGCAACTGAATAAGCATTGTTGAAGGCGTCGTCTGAAAAATTGAATTTGCGGTGAACATCATAACTACTCGAAATTTTATTTAAAATAAAAAAATGAAGTACATTTTATTAGAAAGATAATTTTACCCACCCCCAACGTTTTCCTTTTTTTTTAAAAAAAAGTAGAATTTTTAACGATTAAATAGTGCAAAACACCCATTTTTCGCTTAGAAATGACGCCATTTTGTAGCTGTATCTTGAAGAAAAAGAAGAAAAAAAAGAAAAGAAAAACGTTGGGGCGGGTATTTTATGTGTCAAAAAAGTGTGCCAAATTTGGTTAAGATCGGTGCAGTAGTTTTCGAGTGAGAGTGTTCACCGACTTTGAAAATAATTATTTCGAGAAAAATGCGTTTAAAGTTAGAACGTCCAAGCGCTCAAATGAGTACTTTTGAACAGGCGTTATAAATTTACTTTGGATGGGAATAAATACGAAGTATAGTAGGTAATTTCAGACATTAGAAATTCAGCTTTTAGAATATATTTTGATCAAATTTTTAAATGCAACCACTCAAGCTGGGGAACTCGAAGAAGTTTACTCTTTTTGGCACATTTTTATTCAAAATGCATGTACAACTGTATAACTTTAATAATTTTCCTTCAAATGACTTGAAACTATTCTGGAATATGTTTGATATGTCCTGCAACAAGAAAATGACAAAGAAAAAAAAACGATTTTTTGGACCATGCCCCCTCCCCCCCCCCTTAAATATGTTTCAAGCGAATCAATTTGATTTTCAAAATTTGCTGGTACTATGTTGAATCCGCCATTTTGAATTTTGAAAATCTGATTCCAGATTCGTAACCATTTTTAATTATTTAATCGTAAAAATTCTAATATTTAAAAAAGAAGATAAAGGAAAACGCTGGGGGCGGGCAAAATTATCCTTCTAATAAAATGTACTTCATTTTTTTATTTTAAATAAAATATCGAGTAGTTATGATGTTCACCGCAAATTCCATTTCTCAGACGACGGCCTCAACAATGCTCAACAGTGACACACATCTTTATATTTTTTAATAAGAATTTCCCAAAATATTTGTTTATAAGTGCCTGATAATGTCTAAGAAGAGTTTTTATAAAATCATTTACCGTTGCAAAAAAAAAATTGCAATAATGAACCTTTTTTTCTGACTTATGGAACCATACCCTCCCCCCCCAACCCTTAATATCTGCCATTTTAAGCAGTACAAGTAAGGGATTGAAATAGAGGTTGCCTATTACTCGGAATTACTGAATATCAATTTCAAATAATTAGTGATAATAACCAATTAATAAAAAATAAAATATTAAAAATAGATTTTTATCCATCCGTTAAGAGCAAAATTTGTTGATATGGCTAAGACATTTAGACCAGATCACCATTTGGTGATGTTTTTTAATTTTTGACGATTTCCGTTTCGAGCCTGATAAAGTCAACGATATGTTGACGAAACGTAGCTTGAATAAAGACGGACCTTATTATATTGATGTGTTTTAGTGACTGATGGGCACCCTGATAATTGTTTAAATGTCCAGTTGCGAGGAAATATTGATCTCAGAAGTTGACTGAGTATTTCACGCAATTTGCGTGAAATATTCTACGGAAAGATTGTTGCCCTTCTGTGTAGAAATGTTTAAAGGAAACTGAAAATGATGAATTATAAGCATTATATGTTACAAAAGAATATAATTTAAAATATCAGTTAAGAATATAATTTAAATACTTAAAATTAAGAAACAACCATTACCAAATATTTTCATTTTATGAACATTTTGCTACTTCCTCATAGAGAAAAAATGCGCAAGTTTTTGTGTTCATGAAGAGAACACATTGTTTCGTCATAGAAGTCATTTCATTCATTTTTGTATGAAAATATTCTTAAAAAACAATGATTTAAAAAAAATTGGTTTAAATCACAAATACGATAAAATATTTACATTTAAACATTATTAAAAAATAAAGAAAATAATTTATAGAAATGACAATTGTTTCAGCATTAAAAATGATTTAAAATTGAACAACTTTAGATAAAATTAAACTAGAAAGATTTTTTTAAGAAGAAATACATTTTTAATTTTCTTATTTTGTTACATTACTCAGGTAATGTATACTCAGGTATCGGCAAAGAAACCAGAGGGAAATAAATCTTGGAGACCCCCAAATATAATTCAAATTCAGCAACTAAAACTTCTCAAATTTTGTAATTAGAAATTTATTAATTGCAAATGCATGTTCTACGTTATTTAACGATTAAACTATCATTCCCGCCAGCTTAACTGAAATATTGTTAATTCTTAAAAATTAGTACTCTTTAGGTACTAGGTACTAGTACTCTAGGTTTTTGGGGTCACTAATTACAAATCTAAAGTCAGATTTTAAAAAATTCAAAATGGCTGATCCAATATGGCAGTCAAATTTTTAAAGTTATTGCATTTTATTGAAATGTAGTCAATTTTTAGCGACCCAAAAAACCCTTCAGTACCAAATTCTAATAAAATTTTATTAATTTTTTACAAATCCAACCGTCATATTCGATCCGCTATTTGAGATTTTTTAAATCTGATTTAAGGGCATGTGGATGAGAGTGACGTCACACACTAGGCTTAATCGTATTTTTCAAATTTCTTCCAAACAAAAACGAATTTCAAAATGAAACTTGGAGG
>WNHD01007081.1:0-13446 GCA_011057455.1 Ganaspis sp. Gsp50 | reverse complement strand
ATAACCTAATTTCAAATGCTTGTAAGGTATCTTTCTTCAGATCGTGTCACATTTATATTTTAAAATTAAAACAAATATGAACTGTACGTATTTCATTTTTTTCTCATTTATTTAACCTCATTTTAAATTTATTGATGAATAATATAAATATTTGAGGGTGTATCACCCCTGTAAAATTCTGTCGTCATTTGTAAAAATTATATGGACCTTTTTATTTTTGAGATAGCGTAATTACTTTACTTCCATTACTTTATCTTTTTTTAATCTTTAATAATTGTAAACAAACTTTTAGGGGTAGTTCACCCCCTCAAGTAGCTCTCGTGAATATAAAATAAAGTTTTGATAACTGCTATAAGTTTTTGTAGAAGTTAAATTTGAATTTACATTGATTGTTTGTCTTTATCTTGCTTCAATTTACGTTATTTTAAAATATTTTAGATTTAAGGGGTAGTTTACCCTGGAAAAAATTGGATTTTTTTCTAAGAAGATTCTGCTTATTATACAGTGTCATTACTGAATTTTGTGAAAGTTCTACTATTATTAATTACGTTGAAAATGTAAAAATGTTTAAAGGGGTAGTTCACCCCCGAAACATTTTTTTAATGAAACCTCAAAACACGTCAACTTTGTTTTTAAGCCGCGAATAACATATATTTTTTTCTCTGACATCACATAAATTTTGAATGATTTTATTTCATTTTTGTCTCTTTTGGGGGTTGATTCACCCGCTTGTTGATTCACCCCACAGTTTTTCTTCTAACAATAAAAATTCCGCGGCAAACAGTACACAAGGTACAAAAGTTAATATATATGTTCATCAAACTGAGACATTTTGTCATTATTTGCATAAATTCAATAAGTAAAAAAAGTGGACAATTTTTAAAACTAACATTTTTGTAAAATTGCAGAGCATTATAAGTTAAGAATGGAATTTTCGACAAAAAAATGAGCACTTATTTCTACTTATAAAATAGAATTTTTATTTTATAAAAAATTAGCCACGTATTTCTCTAAAGAATGTTATTTTAGATATGTAATAAAAAAATGGACAGAAAAAATTGAAAACTCTATGATCTATATTCTCCTAATTTCAAAGGCTGTTTTAAGCTAATGAAAAAATTTTTCGTTTTTCAAAAATTCTTAAATGCAAAAAATCAAGCATCGGATGCGAACACATACAAATAACAGAATTTCTTGAAACACAAATATCATGCTACATTTTCGACGAAATAACATAAATTACAAGTCAGAGTTGCCTAATAACTGTTTATTGTTTTTGTCAAATTACAAAAACTACCCTTAAATGCGTACATATAAATGTCAAAAATATAAGGGGGGCTTTATAGTTTAAGGGTAGATTTCTTAAAAATACTTCTTGAGTCTTTTGGTTAGGTGCCTTTATTTTGTCGTCAAGTTGTCAATATTTAAATTCTTTAAGCATATATAAAGTGAACTCCTATATTGTATTAAAAGAAATTCTGTTGTTTCTATGAGCTTGACTCCGAGGCTTCATTTTTTGTGTTTAAGGGTACCTATACTTTCGCAAAGAAAAAGATTAAGGGTTACATATCAATTAAGCTTTTGTATTTGTATTTTTAGAACATAAATGCAATAAAGTATCATTCAATGTTAACAAAGCGGCTGTTTTTTCTGTTATGAAATTCTGTTGTTTCTACGTGTTTGCTTCCCATGCTTGATTTCTTGTATTTAAGGGGAGATTTTCACAAATAAAACAATATTAAAGGGTTATGTCCTAATTATGCTTTGGAATTTGAGTTCTTAGGATAAAAATTTACTAAATACAGTTCTGAATTGAGAAACAAACTATCAATTTATTTTGTTTTCCTTTGAACTTTGATTTTTGGCATTTTGGGGTAATTTCTTGATCTTTAACAAAAATGAAGGATGATGGAGCAATTCTGACTTTGTATTCATTTTTAAGGGACAAAAATACTACATGATATGGAGGTCTGGCTCTTCTGACTGCGGATTCGAATTTAGAGAAAAAAAGAATCTGCCCGCAAGTGGGTACATTCTCATTATGCGCGCAAAGCACGCATGTTAAGATACAGCGCGCTTCGCACACGTGATTCTGCTTCGTTCGCTTTGTTATTATTATTTCTTTATTCATAAATAAATAAATAAACAGCTTCGTCTTACAATTGATTATTTGGTTATACATGTTCTAAATTCTTATTAAACTTTGTATGTAATTAAAAACAAACGTTCACGGCATTTTATCTTTCTAAATAATTAAAGACAGTTCACACTGTCAACTTGGAAATAGTTTAGTCATTAAACTTAAGAGAATCTTGCATAATTGTAATGTTGATTAATTTAGAGTAATATTTAGGAATTATTAAGTCAAATGTGAAATTGAAAATGTATTTCTCTTGTAAGACAGTATTGTGGTTAGTGTAGAAGGTTTAAAAACTATTAAGCATTTATAGTTATTACAAAAATATGCTACGTATAAAGTCAAAAGCAATTGTTAAACAATTTTACATCAACTCTGAGTCATCAATATTTTTGCACAAGTAAACAATATTAAGTTTGCATTAAATTTTTATAAAAAGTTGTCATGCAAGATTTCCAAGTTTTCATTGAAAACTTTCTATACAAAACTGGAAAGATTGAGTGCTGTACAGGTAGTAATTTTTGTCTTAAAGTTCTTTAACTTTAAGGTATACATTCTTATTACGACACTCGCGCTTCGCGCTCAATAGTACACTCGTTCAAAATGTTTATTAATTAGGTACTTTTTATAGAATTATTTATTTTTTCCAAAATAAAAAATTTTAATATGTTTCAAACTTTAATGTCCGAAAATTGCCATGTAAAGTGTTTAAAATACTTTAAAGTATTTTTTCAAATAAAGTTGAAGTTGGATAAAGATTTGAAGTTCGTAAAAAAATCACAAGTTCTAATTCCCCAGCAACAAGGGCAAACTTAAAAATAATTGAATTTTTTTTAATTATTCTGAATTTACGGCGAAGAAGACATACACTCATTACGTCCAACTACAGTGAACTATAATAGAATAAAATTTTATAGAGATTTAAGTGTCCTTTTGTTCAATAAGAAAAGTAAAGTGGAATTGAAAATAATTCAACAATTGATGAAATGCTGAGAGTGAATTGATAATAATTCAAAAGTTGATGAAACATTAAAAGTGAATTGATAATCATTTAAAAGTTTATGAAACAGTAAAACTGAATTGATCGTAATTAATTGAGGGAGCACATACAATAACTCATTAGACGCTCGAAACGCGTAGAAGTATTGTGTCCTGATAAAATTTGAAGACGAATTCACAAAATCAAAAAATTAGTTTTTTTCTAATGTAGAGTTGTTTAGAAACAAAACACACACATTTTTCTCCTTATGACTTTTTTCTGCGTTGTATATTTTCAATAAATAAAATAGAAAAGCAAAAAAAAGATTTCTTTAAAAAACCAATTACTTTTCAATAATTACACCATTATATCTCGGCCCAATATTGTTTAATTTTAATGAAACTTGGTAAAGTTATTCATTATATAATAGGGACGTGTAAGGATTACTAGATATATGTATGTGTGAGTGGATTACTCATCACTCAAAGGTTCTCGAAAAGGATCAGTCTGCGACGAGCTACCGATACGACCTTACGTTTAATAAAGACATTTATAATTATAAAATTTTGGTTTTGTTTTATTCTCACAATATCAGAAGTGGGATAACAAGTCACGACGCCTTTGCATTTCGGATATTTTTTCTTGAAAAAAAGCCATTTAGAAAATTTATTTTAAATTTTAATTGCTCGTCGTAGAACTCGATTCTGACCAGGGGACGCGTGGTTCGCGATTCAGTGTTTGAGTGAAATTCGCGTTTTTCCCAATTAATGGAAAACTTTAAGTTTTGAAAACCGTGATTTCGCACCGCTTCAGTTCTGGGACTGACGAAGTACGGATTTGTGTTTTTTTAAGTTGAACTTTGTGTTTTGTGCTAAGACTGACTCGCCACGTGGATCTTACACCTTCAGTGAATTTTCCAGTGAATAAGTGCCTAGTAGATCCAAAAACCCTTCTGAAAAAATCTGTGAAAATTGCTCTTTAAAGTGGTGTGTAGACAAGTGGTATGTGACTTAAGGATTGTGAACATTGTGAAAGATTCAAATTTGAATCGAAATATTCCATTATGGCGATTTCGAAACTATTCAATTAGTTCCCCAAAGTGAACGCTTATCTTCAGTGTCACCATAATCGCTTTGGTTGTGCGAGATTTGATCCTCTGACGTTGCATACGTGTTCGGATTATTTCGTCGTTTCTAGGATAGTGGGTTGGACTTTGCTCCCACTCTTGCTATGGATTCCACCTCATTTACAGTGGCTACCCTCAAAGCTCGGCTGTGGCCAGGTCTGTTGGTGATGACAATTTAGACCAAGAAGACCCAGAGATCCATCAGATCAACGATCAATGAGACAGAGAAATGGATCTGTTTAGGAGAGAACGCGATTTGATCGAACGTGAACTGGAACTTACACGGCGCGAATTAGAATTGGTACGCAATCCTTCCCCTCCGCAGATACCATCCCATCCTACGTCGGCTCTCTTCAGGACCTTTTGAGCGAGTTTAGTGGTGAGGCTGCTGAATTCAGGAGATAAAAAGACCAATTTACCTTGCTGAAAAATACTTATAGCCTTAATGATGACCTTGGACGACTTTTGGTTGGTTCTAAGCTTAAGAGAAAGGCACTTAAGTGGTTTCAGTTTAAACCCGAATATGTGGGTATGAAAGTGGATCAACTGATCTCCGAGTCAGAGGCCATGTTCGACCATCGTCAAGATCGGATGACCTTGCGTAGAAAGTTTGAAGGACGCACGCACAAGAATTCGGAAACATTCAGCGACTACTTCCATGAAAAGTTGATTTTTGCAAACGCAGTCCCTGTAGTTGAGGAAGAATTGCTGGATTACTTGATAGATGGTATTCCTGAAACATCATTGTGCAATCAGGCTTGTATCCAACAATTTAAAAACAAATCAGATCTTCTGTCGGCTTTCGAAAAAGTTCCATTGATGGATGACGGTAAGCCTATCAACGATGATAAAAATGCTGTTTCCAGAAATTCCGTCAATGAGGCTGCATCTAGGGAAAAGAGTTCAACAAGACCTGTACAGACTCCTCTTCGGTGCTACAATTGTAGTAAGAGCGACCACATTGCTACTAATTGCCGATTTCCAAAGCGACCTGTAGGTGCTTGCTTCAAGTGCTTTGAGCTTGGACATCAATCTAAAAACTGCACAAAAAAGAGAGTCCAAGAACAAAAAGAAAACCAAAATTGCAAGGTAACAATGAATTCCGATCAAGTACCACACGCAGATTTGGACCAGGAGCGGTTTTTGGAGTTTGACAATGATGCTAAAAATAAATTGGAAGAGCAGTCTTTTCAACTTCTGATGTTTGAGTTCGACGATGGAGAGGGAAGTCACGTGGTATCTATGGACACACTCTTTGATACAGGAAGCCCAATCAGCTTCGTAAGAGAGAACCAACTTCCAGCAGGGAGTATTCAACATTACCTAAAAACGAAGCTAAGGCCATAAGGGAAATCTTTGCAGTCGACTTTGAACAATATAACATAACAGATTTTTTGATAATTAATCCGGAAGTTAATCCCTAGGTCTAATTAGAAATAGAAAATTTATTTTTCACGACATATTTAAATAAAGAGAGACCAAAATTTCCGAATGTTACATTTAAAATGGCCTTGAGATTGACTGACGATAAAGTAATAAGTTTCGGTCCAAAAAGACGTTCTTTCGACGAAAAAAGAAGACTGCAGGTCATCCTAGATGACCTTGTATCGCGTAAAATTATTCAGGAGAGTAATTCCAATTATGCATCTCCAATCGTTCTTACAAAGAAAAAGAATGGAGAACTTGGACTCTGTGTCGATTATCGATTTTTAAATAAAATAACGGAACGTTCAAATTATTCTTTTCCTTTTATTGAAGATTTGGTCGATTGTCTGCGTGGTAAACAATGGTTTATGTTACTCAACCTGAAGGATAGTTTTCACCATATTAGTATGACAGAAGGCTCAATAACATTTACTGCTTTTATAACACCTCTTGACCATTTTGAATACCTTAAAATGCCATTTGGGCTTAAAACCGCGCCGGCCACATTTCAGAAATTTATGAATAAAATATTCGAAGATCTTATCAGGTTGGTTGACGTCATGATTTATCTTGACGACATTCTTATTGCGAGTGATACGATTGAACGTCACTTGAAAGTTTTGAAAGAGGTCTTGTCCTTAATGGTAAATAATAAACTTGACTTGAGAATGGACAAATGCAAGTTTTTACAAACAGAGGTAGAATATCTTGGTTATAAAGTTTCAGCTGAGGGCATAAAACCAAATGAACGTGATGTAAGTGCTATTGTCGATATCCCGGTACCGCGTAACGTCCGCGAAGTTCAGAGTATTTTGGGCATCTGAGCCTATTTTCGTAGATTTGTAGCCGGTTTCTCGATAATAGCAAAACCGTTGTATGATTTGTTGAAGAAGGATGCGGAACTCGTGTTTGATAAAGATCAGTATCAGGCTTTTGAAACGCTTAAACTAAAATTAGTAGAACCGCCAGTACTAAGCATTTATGGTCCAGACGACGAGACAGAGTTGCATTGCGACGCGAGCAAGCTGGGATTCGATGCGGTCATAATGCAACGAAAAAAAGATGGTCAATTTCATCCAATTGCATATTTTTCGATGCGTAGTTCCGAGGCCGAATCGAAATGCCACAGTTTCGAGCTTGAAACACTCGCGATAGTATAAGCATTAAGGCGTTTTCGAGTTTACCTACAGGGCATTAAATTCAAGGTCGTCACCGACTGTAATGCTTTAAAACTAACGCTTGATAAGAAAGACATAAATCCTCGAATTTGTAGATGGTCTTCTGAATTAAAGGATTATGATAAAACACTTGAACATCACAGCGGTGAAAAAATGCGTCACGTGGACGCTCTTAGCCGAGTCGTGAACGTATTGGTTGTCGAGGTTAATACGTTGGAATCGTACTTGATCATTAGTCAGAATTTAGACAAGGATATTGTGGACTTACTCGAAAAACTTCATGAAAAAGAGGACAAATTATACGAAATGCAAAACGGGTTAGTATATTGAAAAAAATGAGGGAATATTATTCTACGTACCATCGAAAATGGAAAATAACCTTATCATAAAATATCACGAGGAGATGGGTCATTTCGGTCCGGAAAAAACTGCAGAAGCCATATTACATAATTACTGGTTTCCGCAATTGAAAACTAAAGTAAAGGCTTACATTTCTAATTGCCTAAAATGCATTGCTTTTTCGTCGACGACCGGAAAAAGGGAAGGTTATTTGAACACTATCCCAAAAGGAGACGCTCCATTTTTAACCTATCACGTCGATCATTTCGGTCCCATTGATAAAAACGTCGCGAAAAAAATGTATTTTACTCGTGATCGATGGCTTTACTAAATTCACCAAACTCTACTCAGTAAGGACTTCTAATTCGAAAGAAACTATAGATTGCCTCATCGAATGCTTCAGAAACTACAGTCGCCCAAAACGCTAATATCGGATCGCGGATCGTGTTTCACTTTCAAAGAGTTTACATTTTTCGTGGACGAAAATAACGTACATCACGTGTTAGTCGCAACCACCTCCCCCAAAGCAAATTGACAAGTAGAGCGGGTTAACAGAGCGTTGGGCCCAGCTCTAGAAAAAATTTCTGATCCTGCTAACGGCAAATTGTGGTACAGGATGTTGTCTGACGTCGAGTTTTCCTGGAATAATCTTGTATATAGCACAACCGGCATAACCCCGAGTAAATTGCTTTTTGGTGTTAACCAAAGGGGGAAAGCAATAGATTTTGTCGCGGAATATTTGGAAGAAACAAAATGCGCTGAGGAAGATAGGAATCTCGAGATAGTAAGAAGCAAAGCAAGCGATAATATTATAAAGTCCTAAGAATACAATAAAAAGAATTTTGACTTGAATCGTAAAAAACCACACCAATATGAATTAGGCGACCTCGTGGTTATAAAAAATTTTGACAGTACGGTGGATACTTCACGAAAACTCATCCCGCAATACAAAGGTCCGTACAAAATATTTAAAAAATTGAGAAATGACAGGTACGTGTTGACAGACTCAGAAAACTTTCAGCTGATTCAATAGTCTTAGATAGGAACGTGGACGGCTTGCACCATGAAGCCATAGCATTTAGATTTTGTTGCGTTGCTGTGTGAACATTATAGTGAACATTGTCCTTGTGTAGATGAATTCGAGACGAATTGTTAAGTAGTATGACCAAGTGGTAATTGTAAACTCAGGTTATTTAATTAGAACATTGTCTTTTATTCTCAAAGAAGAATGGTTTTTTAACCTTTTACATTTTCAATCACAAATTAACCCCGATTGTTATTGTGGAATGCTAAAAGATTGAAAACAAACGATTTTATGAGGAGAGTTTACTTCTGAAAATAATTGTCGCAATGACTGAATAAACGAAGTGCATGCTATGGTTTCTGTGCAAAACTATAATTATATGCGTATACCTGGAAATCGGACTTTTAAAGTCAAACAACTATGTACAAAAACAAAAAGAGATAAGAATGAAATCTTAACGATAAAATAATTTGCCTGTTTCTTTAATACATATTTTAAATTGTGTGCAGTCGTGCGTATATATAAAAGCTCAGATGTAAAGCATATTAGACTGAGCTATTTATTTATTTATATGAAAAATGTATATGTTTGTGCGAAGAGTGCAAGAGTTGACATCTCACTTAATTGTGAATTTGTATTTTTACGAGCTTCTTTACATCAATATCATTGTTTTATGAAAATTTAATTGTACACCCATTAAAGTATTCTATTGTAACAATTTTATAAAGTTTGTAATTCGGGTCAAAATACAGCCAGGACGGCCGAACTGTAAGGATTACTAGACATATGTATGCGTGAGTGGATTACTCATCACTCAAAGGTTCTTGAAAATGATCAGTCTGCGACGAGCTACCGATACGACCTTACGTTTAATAAAGACATTTGTAATTTTATAACTTTGGTGTTGTTTTATTCTCACAGACGCCTGCAGTGGAAGCGAAAATGAAAAAAAAAGGAATATTGTTTAATAATAATTGATAACAAAGTAATAAATTCAGAAATACCCATTTTCAAAACTTCACTTCCGGGGGATTTTGCGTTCAGTATGAGACTAAAAACACTATTAGCGAGAAAGTTTTTCGTGTAATATCAAAGAAGATTTTTACTAAGTTTCAAAAAGATTGACCAATTACACTGGTCGACACACAAAATTTTCGTTTTTGTCCTTTTTCGATCAGGTGCAGAGGATGATGCCGAGGTTTTAGAGGTCTCTAATTAGGTTTAAATTAAAACTTGAACTGTCAACTAAAAGAATAACATCGAAAAGGTCCTGAATCAATAAAAATTTTCATGTAGCACACCTTTTTCATGTTCGGCCGCACTCAACTTACACTCATGTAGCACACAGTGGCACAATTACTCATTAATTTTAATTGCCCTATTTATTTTTATTTATTTATTGTTTTTATGGTCGCTAAATGTTAATGAATGAATTTGTAATTGTTATTAAAAGGTTCAAAATAGCGGCTTCAAAATGTCGGACAAAAATGTTTGAAAATTGATGGATTTGACAGAAACTTGGTATCTAGGGGGTTTTGAGGTCGTTGATTACGAATCATAGGTCAAAATTATAGTAGTCAAATTGTGGGACAAATCATCATCAATCAGTTTAATTCAAGTTTTAAAAAAATAAGAATTTTTTTATCATCATAACCCAACAAAAATTGTTTTTTGAGATGTTAACTATAATATCAAGTGAAGACGGGCCATAAACTACCATTTAAAACTACTCCCGTGTGAGCAAATTATCCTCAATCATTCATGTCCGTCAATATGAATTACAGTCTGACTTCACTTACCGGACTCTTCGCATACCGGACTCCCTCAGTTACCGGACTCTGCCTAGTTTCAGCTACCGGACTCTACTTTCACATTCCACAAAGCCGTACGAATAAATTCGAAATTGAGCCCATGACTTTTTCCGATATTTTTTTCTGCACGCTTTAAGGTTACGGCCCTACATGCTTCGACACTATTGGCTGTTTATAAGAGTCCTGTAACTGAGGTCATTTTTTGCATAGGGTCCCCCAAGAAGTCCGGTAAGCGGATTCGGACTGTATTAAATTTTAATCGTAGATTCGTAATCAGCGCCCTCAAGAACTCCTTAGACACAAAGTTTCAGTCAAATTTATCAATTTTTAAAATTTTTTGACCGACATTTTAAAGCCGCCATTTTGAACTTTTTAATAACAACCAGAAATCCATTCAGCAACATTCCACAACCATAAAAACAATAAATAAAAATAAATAGCGCAATTAAAATTAATAAGCAAGTGTGCCACTGTGTACTGCTCTATGAGTGCAAGTTGAGTGCGCGCGCAAATTAAAAAGTTGTGTTACATGAAAATTTTTGATTGATTCAGTACCTTTTCGATTAGATTCTTTTAGTTAACAGATCAAGCTTTAATTTAAGCCTAATTAGATACTTCTATCAACTCGGCATCAACCTCTACACGTGATCGAAAAAGGGCAAAAACAGGATTTTTTGACACTTTGAGTCCATTTTTTTCAAAACTTCGACTTGATGGGCACTTTTGGAGGCCAGATTCGTGTTCAGCGTATGTTCAGCGTACTTTAATTTTTGAAACCCCTCTTCACAATCAATGAACATAGACAAATAAATAAAATGCAAATCGTTTATTGCAGTCAAGGCTTGAGAATTTGATACTATTGGATTTAATTTCTCTTCCTCAACATCCTCATCTTTCGTTTCCTCTTGCATGCTTGCAACATCATCTATAAGGTCTTGAAGCGTACTCATTTCATACGTAGCAACATCGTCATCTATGGAAGAATATCAAGAAGAATTCTGTAGGATCTCAGGTTCCGTTTCTTCTACTAAGACTCTATTTTCTTTGTTTAGAAAACCAGCTTTTTTAAAATAGTTTTCAATAGTTGTTGTTTTTATTGCGTCTCAAGCCGATGAAATGTACAATATCGCATCATGAATATGGATGACCTTGAAACTTGTTGTAATAGTAAATTATCCTTTAAACCAGTTTTATTTTATAGATACGTCGATGAAATAATTACGTGCATATAAAAAAATAAAATTCAAAAGATTTCTTGCCTTATGTTCCTGATCTTTACGAAAAAACTTCTTCTTTCCTAAAAAACTACAACATTTTAACGATTCCTACAAATAACATTACTATGAGCCATAATTTGATAAAAAAAGAAAAAGATAAGAATAAAAGATCTGAAATTACAAATTCTGTTTATGAATTATGCTGAAAAGATTGCTCAGCTTCTTATGTTGGACAATCAAAAAGAATGGTAGGTGTTCGTATTACAAAAATAAATTTTGTTGCTGAACACAATAATTCTTTTAACCACGACTTTGACGAAAATTTTTTTGTTATTGACGAAGAAAATTCGCTTAACAAACGCTTAATATCAGAAATGATCCATATTAATTTACAAAAAGACCCAATTAATAAGAAAGATGACACTCTCAACCTTAGTAGTTATTATACTCATTTTTTCAAAGAGATTATATTTCAATCTTGCTTGTATATACTAAGTACAGATTAGTGTCTATTTGTAATTACTATGAGTATGACGTCCTCAATCAATTGTCTGATTTTAATTAAACTAAATGATTTTTAACATGTTTTTCGGTTAATATTCTATTGTTTTTTATTTTGTATTTTATCATACTAATGAATATAAATTGTAAATAATTTATAATAAGTTTATAGTTTCTGAAGAGTGATCGTTAAATTCTGTTATATATAAATTAAGAAACTACCGAGTGATAGAATCTTCATTACTTATACTTTTATAATACCCTCATCAATGGGCTATAACTTGCTTGTTCCATTTGGAGGTGAAAAGATTAGCTTGATATTTCTTAACTCCACATCTTTGGGATGAGCAGGACAATTATCAATTAACAGTATTGTCTGTTTACGTTTTCTTTGAAAGTGATCATCTAAAGTTTTTAAGCATTCAATAAAACGAAGACTAGTCATCCAAGCTCGTAGTTGGGCATCATATGTGACAGGTAATGACTTGAAATTTTTCAAACAACGTGGAATTTTTGCTTTACCAATGACTAGCAAGCGTGACTTTTCAGATCAATCAGAGTTTAAACACACCAAGACAGTTAATCTTTCTCTACTTGCTTTATCTCTGTGACAAGTTTCTCCTTAAAAAAATGTGATTTATCAGGCATACATTTAAAAGATAATTTAAACTCATCAGCGTTGGGAATCCCTTGAGGTGCGTAATTTTGCAATAATGCAGAAAGCGTTGTCCTCTATGTATTGACATATTCTTCTGCCACAGGTTCTGATTTCCCAATGATCTGACGGTACACAATGCAGTGACGATTTTTAAAACGATTAATCCAACCATTAGAAGCAGTAAAATCAGAGATTTGTAAACCTTTAGCAATTTCACGTGCTTTCTCGTGTAAAATGGGACCACTTATCGGTATTTTTGAAGCGCGTGCCTGATGCAGCCAATTTACTAAAATTTCCTCTAATTTTTCAAACTTCCCTACCTTAAAATTTTTTCGTATAACTCCACCCAACTTGCATTTTTCTTCAATCTCTTTTTTATTCTTTAAAATGCTGCTCAATTTAGAAACTAGTAGGTCTAGTTCAACGGCAAACTTTATTTGATTATTATTTGTTTTTGAATTTTCATCATAAAGCTTCAATATATTCACTTTTTCCTGAATTGATAACGCTTTTCGCTTTATTGTTCACATTTTTCAAACTCCATTGGTAATAACACTAGACTCATTGTCAGACAAGGGACTAAAGAGACTGCTAGCAGTCACAGCGCCAGAAATGACGAAATCAAAACTAACGAAAGTGTGGGGTTCGAATGTGAAATTACGAATTGCAGGTAGTGGGTAGGGCTCCCTAGAAGTTGTTATCCCTTAACCGGGCAAGCTAAAATCGTAACGCCAGCGGGCAAGCCAGGCCTTCCAGGCCCGGTGAGTTTTTAGCCTATTATTATAGTAAAGGTATGAAAAATTAAACAGATTTTTACATTTTTTATTATTTATTAATAACTGTAAAAGTGGTTTACTGAAATTTTTGAAAAAAAATGTTTATAAAAATTTTTATTTAAAAAAGTTAGAGTATTAAGACAAACTTATAAAAGGTTAAATAATGTACGTTATTGAACAAATTATGTAAATGCATTCGTGTTTCAAGACAGTATATACTTTAAATGTTGTAAACAATTTTTAAACAATAAAAGGAATGCTTGAGCATGCAAATG